>PVHX01000930.1:122543-241736 GCA_004024805.1 Geosciurus inauris | reverse complement strand
CTATTTTGGTGCCAATACCATGCCATTTTTGTTACTATAGCTTTGTAGTGTGGTTTAAGATCTGGTATTGTGATGCCACCTGCTTCATTCTTCTTGCTAAGGATTGCTTTGGCTACTCTGGATCTCTTATTTTTCCAAATGAATTTCATGATTGCTTTTTCTATTTCTATGAGGAATTTCATTGGGATTTTTATTGGAATTGCATTAAATCTGGATAGTGTTTGTGGTAGTATGGTCATTTTTATAACATTGATTCTGCCTATTCAGGAACAAGGGAGATCTTTCCATCTTCTAAGGTCTTCTTTAATTTTTCTTTAGTATTCTGTAGTTTTCATTGTAGAGGTCTTTCACCTCTTTCATGTATTCCCTCAACTTTTTTTGTGTGTGTGTATGAATGGGTACAAATTCACAACCAGACTCTCACAATGCAATAAGCTTTAATATAATCCCATGTTTACTTAGCTTTATAAAAGTATACAGAGTACAAAGTAGAGCAGAACCAGCATCTCATCTCCCCAGCAGGTCATCAGGCACCCTGCACATACATTCTTTCTCCCACACTGGTTATATATAGCTGTGGAAGATGAACAACAAGGTACCATTTAGTCCCATCCACAAAGACAAGCTGCAGCCTCTATTTCCCACCAAGACATGAACACCAGCCAGCTCTCAGCTGCCTTACTAAGGTGCCAATCCACAGATCTGTAGTTTCACAGAACATAAGGCAGTCAAGACACTCCAAATTTGCCCTAACTCAATAGTTTTTTAAAAAAAAAATTAAAAATACTGTCAGAAGTTGAACTACAAGACCGTTTTCCAAGGCACTGTTGCCAACTCTTCACAAGATTAGCCCAGATGTGTTGCTCACCTTGTATTTGCTAACATAATACTTTAGCACATTATCTGGTCTTAGAAGGATGATAACACTTCACATGGAAAACGATTTAGAGCTAGTGACGGGCTCCTTAGGCTGAATGAGCCAACTAAAGGAGAGAGAAGGCAGTGTAAAGGGATTTCCTAAAACCTTTCAGTTCTTCTAAAGATAATCTCCAGGTTTTCTAATTCTTAAATTGATTTGGGTAATTTCTATTTTTCTTGGGAATTATGCATAACATCTTTTGTTTCCAATCTATTAGAATGAAATTAAACAGTGTTCTCATGATAAATACCCATTTCTAAGAGGGATGTATTACTATCTTTCTTTAAAATTATGGATTTATCTATTCTCTTTTCTCTTGGTTCTCCATGCTATGGAGGGGTGGGAGATAAAGTGTATGTGGGTGTGTGAATTTATTTTTGAATCTGTGTTTTTAGAAGCATCTTTTGTAATGGATTGTGACTCTTAGCAACATGATAAAATGTCCCTCTGTTTTCTCCTTAATGTTTCTCACTTTGCCTTTAACCATGTTTGATGTTAATATTGTTGGGCAGTCTCTCATTATGTAAGAATTTGCTAGTATAAGTTTCTCAGTCTTTTTCCATGTCAGTTAGGACTTGTATTTCATGATATTAAGGGAAAATTGACTCTAGTGCTTAAAATAATAAAGGGATTATTTTTCTTCTTTAGAAAGAAATCTGTGCTTGGGCAGTGCCTCAGAGATGGTAGATGGCTGCTCACAAAAGTCACTAGAGTCCCAGGCTTCCTGTTTTCCTAGTCAGCCATCTGCACCCTTGCATCTTTCTGCATCTTTTTTTGTGTGTGTGGGTACACTCTGCAACTTGGATTTTTTTATGTTTTATTTTGTTTTGTTTTTTATTTATTCTACTTAGGCACACATGACAGTAGAATGCATTTTGATTCATTGCACACAAATGGAGCACAACTTTTCATTTCTCTGGTTGTACATATGTAGAGTTGCACCACATGTGCAGTCATACATGTACCTAGGGCAATGATGTCCATCTCAATTCACCATCTTTTCTCCTCCCATCTTTCCTCTGTCCCCTTTGACCAAAGTTCCTCCATTTGTCCCATGCCCCCTCTCTCGTTATGAATCGGCATCCACTTATCAGAGAATACATTCGGCCTTTGGTTTTATGGGATTAACTTACTTTGCTTAGCATGATATTCTCCAACTCCATCCATTTACCTGCAAATGCCCTGATTTTATTCTTGTTTAATGCCGAAGAATATTCCATTGCGTATATATACCACAGTTTATCCATTCATCTATTGAAGGGCTTCTAGGTTGGTTCCACAATTTAACTATTGTGAATTGTACTGCTATAAACGTTGAAATGGCTGCATCAATGTAGTATGCTGTTTTTAAGTCCTTTGGGTATAGACCGAGGAGTGGGATAGCTGGATCGAATGGTGGTTCCATTCCAAGTTTTTTAAGGAATCTCCATACTGCTTTCCACATTGGATGCACCAATTTGCAGTCCCACCAGCAATTTAAGAGTGTGCCTTTTCCTTCACTTCCTCGCCAACACTTCTTGTTGTTTGTGTTCTTGACAACTGCCATTTATTGATTGGGTTGCTTGGTTGGGTTTTTTTGTTTTTTTGGTTTTTTTTTGTTTTTTTGGTGTTAAATTTTTTGAATTCTTTATATATCCTGGAGATAAGTGCTCTATCTGATGAGCCTGTGGCAAAATATTTGCTCACAGAATGTAGGCTATTCACCTTGTTGATTGGTTCTTTTTTGTTTTTGTTTTTGATGAGAAGCAGCTTTTTAGTTTGAATCCGTCCCATTTATTGATTTTTGATTTTATTTCTTGTGCTTTAGGAGTCTTACTAAGGAAGTTGGGGCCTAATCCAACATGATGAAGAGTTGCGCCTACTTTTTCTTCTATTGGGCTCAGGGTCTCTGGTCTAATTCCTAGGTCCTAGATCCACTTGGAATTCAGTTTTGTGCATGGTTAGAGATAAGGGTTTAGTTTCATTTTGCTGCATATGGATTTCCAGTTTTCCCAGCACCATTTGTTTAAGAGGCTGTCTTTTCTCAAATGTATGTTTATGGCACCTTTGTCTAGTATGAGATAACTGTATTTCTGTGAGTTTGTCTCTGTGTCTTCTCTTCTGTACCACTGGTCTACAAGTCTATTTTGGTGCCAATACCATGCCATTATTGTTACTATAGCTTTGTAGTGTGGTTTAAGGTCTGGTATTGTGATGCCACCTGCTTCATTCTTCTTGCTAAGGATTGCTTTGGCTACTCTGGATCTCTTATTTTTCCAAATGAATTTCAGGATTGCATTGGGATTTTTATTGGAATTGCATTAAATCTGGATAGTGCTTGTGATAGTATGGTCATTTTGACAATGTTGATTCTGCCCATTCAAAGCATGGGAGATCTTTCCATCTTCTAAGATCCTCTTCAATTTCTTTCTTTAGTGTCCTGTAATTTTTCACCTGTTTTGTTAAATTGATTCCCAAATATTTTTTTGAAGCTATTGTGAATGAAGTAGTTTTCCTATTTCTCTTTCAGAGGATTCATCATTGATGTATAGATATGCATTTGATTTATGGGTATTGATTTTATATCCTGCTATTTTGCTAAATTCATTTATTAATTCTAGAAGTTTTTGGGTGGAACTTTTTGGATCTTCTAAGTATAGAATCATGTCATTGGCAAATAATGATAGTTTGAGTTCTTTTTTTCCTATTTGTATCCCTTCAATTTCTTTCATCTGTCTTATTGGTCTGCCTAGAGTTTCAAGGACTATGTTAAATAGTAGTGGTGAAAGAGGGCATCCCTGTATTGTTCCCAATTTTAGAACGAATGCATCCAATTTTTCTCCATTCAGGATGAAATTGGCCTTGGGTTTAGCATAGATAGCTTTTACAATGTTGAGGTATGTTCCTACTATCCCTAGTTTTTCTAGTGTTTTGAACGGAAAGGGTGCTGTATTTTGTCAAATGTTTTCTCTGCATCAATTGACAAAATCATATGATTCTTTTCTTTAAGTCTACTAATGTGATGGATTTTGTTTTTTGATTTCTGTATGTTGAACCAACCTTGCATCCCTGGAATGGACCCCACTTCATCATGGTATACTAATTTTTAATATGTCTTTATATGCAATTGGCCAAAATTTCATTCAGAATTTTCACATCTATGTTCATCAGGGGTATTGATCTGAAATTTTCTTTCTTTAATGTGTCTCTGTCTAGTTTTGGTATCAGGGTGATACTAGCCTCATAGAATGACTTTGGAAGGGTTCCCTCCTTTTCTATTTCATGGAATAATTTGAGAAATATTGGTATTAATTTTTCTTTGTAGGTCTTGTAGAACTCGACTGAGAATCCATCTGGTCCTGGGCTTTTCTTGGTTGGTAGGCTTTTGATGGTGTCTTCTATTTCCTTGCTTGAAATTGATGTGTTTAAGTCGTGTATAACCTCCTGGTTCAATTTGGGTAGGTCATATGCCTCAAGAAATTTGGTGTCTTTGGGACTTTCTCTTTTACTGAAGTATATATTTTCAAAATTGTTTCTAATTATCCTCTGTATTTCAGTAGTGTCTATCATGATATTTCATTTTTCATCATGTATTTTAGTAATTTGGGTTTTCTCTCTCCTTTTCATTAGGGTGGCTAAGAGTTTGTCAATTTTGTTTATTTTTTCAAACAAACAGCTTTTTGTTTTGTCAATTTATTGAATTGTTTCTTTTGTTTCAATTTCACTGATTTCAGCCCTGATTTTAATTATTTCCTGTCTTCTACTTCTTTGGGTGTTGGTTTGTTCCTCTTTTTCTAGGATGAGATGTAGTGTCAGGTCATTTATTTGTTGACTTTTTCTTCTTTTTAAGGAATGATCTTAATGCAATGAACGTTCCTCTTAGCACTGCCTTCATGGTGTCCCAGAGGTTTTGATATGTTGTATCTGAGTTATCATTTACCTCTAAGAATTTTTTTTAATTTTTTAGTTGTGTATCTTTATTTTATTTATTTATGTGTGGTGCTGAGAATCAAACCCAGTGCCTTACACATGCTAAGTGAGTGCACTACAACTGAGCCACAACCCCAGCCCAAAGAATTTTTTTTATCTCCTCCCTGATGTCTTCTGTTGTCCATGCATCATTCAATAGCTTGTTATTTAGTCTCCAGGTGTTGGAGTAGCTTCTATTTTTTAATTTGTCATTGATTTCTAATTTTATTCCATTATGGTCAGATAGGATGCAGGGTAGTATCTCTATTTTTTTATATTTGCTAAGACTTGCCTTGTGGTATAGCATATGATCTATTTTGGAAAAGAATCCATATGCTGCTGAGAAAAAAAGTGATGGATGGAATATTCCATTTATGTCTGCTAAGTCTAAATTATTGATAGTTTTATTGAGTTCTGTGGTTTCTTTGTTTGGAAGATCTATCCAGTGGTGAGAGAGGTACGTTATAGTCACCCAGTATTATTGTGTTGTGGTCTATCTGATTCTTGTAGTTGAGAAAGGTTTGCTTGATATACATAGATACCCCATTGTTTGGGGCATAGATATTTACAATTGTTATGTCTTGTTGATTTCCTTAAGCAGTATGAAATGTCCTTTTTTATTCCTTTTCACTAACTTTGGTTTGAAGACCACTTTATCTGATACGAAGATGGAAACCCCTGCTTGTTTATGTGGTACATGAGAGTGATAAGTTTTTTCCCACCCTTTCCCCTTCAGTCTGTGAATGTCTTTTTATGTGAGATGAGTCTCAGCATATTGTTGAGTCTTTTTTTGATCCAATCTGTCAGTCTATGTCTTTTAATTGATGAGTTTAGGCCATTCACATTCAGGATTATTGAAATATGATTTGTAATCCCGGTCATTTTGGTTTGTTTTTGGTTTTTAACTTGACTTGGTTTCTCTTTTGATTGGCCTTTCCTTTAATTCTTCTCTTTGTAGATTTTCATTGTTGGTTATGATATACCCCTCATGGAATATTTTGCTGAGAATGGTCTGTAGTTCAGCCTTTCTCTCTGTAAATTCTTTAAACTTTTCTTTATTATGGAAGGTTTTTATTTCATCATCAAATCTGAAGCTTAATTTTGGTGGATATAAGATTCTTGCTTGGCATCCATTTTGTTTCAGAGCTTAGTATATGTTGTTCCAGGATCTCCTGGCTTTGAGGGTCTGGGTTGAAAAATTTGCTGAGATCTGAATTGGTGCCCCCCCCAATATGTAATCTGATTTCTCTCTCTCTCTCTTTAAAATTCTATCCTTATTCTGTATGCTAGGCATTTTCAGTATAATGTGACTTGGTGTGGATCTGTTGTAATTTTGTACATTTGGTGTCCTGGAAACCTCTTGTATTTGATTTTCCAATTTATTCTTCATGTTTGGGAAAATTTCTGATATTATTTCATTGAAGAGATTGTGCATTCCTTTGGTTTGAAACTCTGTGCCTTCTTCTATCCTGATAAATCTGATATTTGGTCTTTTGATGCTATCCCATAATTCTTGGATATTCTGTTCATGGTTTTTTACCATTTTCACTGTGTGATGAACTTTATTTTCAAGATTGTATATATTTTTTAATTTATTTATTCTACTTAGGTATACGTGATATCAGAATGCATTTTGATTCATTGTACACAGATGGAGCACAACTTTTCCATTTCTCTGGTTGTACATGATGTAGAATCACATCATATATGTGCTCATACATGAAGCTAAGGCTATGATGTCCATCTCATTGCATCATCTTTACTGTCCCCATGCTCCCTCCCCCCTCCCTCTCCTTTGACAAAAGTTTCCCCATTTTTCCTATGTCCTCTCCCCCATTATAGATCAGCATCCACTCATCAGAGAGAACACTCGGCATTTGGTTTTTGGGGACTGGCTTACTTTGCTTAGCATGATATTCTCCAACTCCATCCATTTACCTGTATATTTTGTCTTCATTATCTGAAGTTCTGTCTTCCAAGTGATCTAGTTTGTGGGTGATGCTTGATGCTTTCTATTGAGTTTTTTATTTGGTTTATTGTTTCTTTCTTTCTAGAATTTCTGATTGTTTTTTTTCACAGTCTCTAGCTCTTTCTTAATCTTTTGCTACCTGCATTTCCTCCTTTGTCTTGGTGTGATCAGTGGTTGCCTTTATTTGCTCTCTTATCTGTTTGTTGGAGTGATTGATTTTTGCCTGTATTTGTTCACTTAAGTCATTCTTTAATTTGAAGATCATTTTAATTATGTACATTCTGAATTCTTTCTCTGACATTTCATCAACTGCCTTGTCAATAGATTCTATTATTGTAGTATCTTGGCTTGTTTGGGGCACTTTCTTCCCTTGTTTTTTCATGTTGATTATGTATCTTCCTTTCTTGCAGTGCTGCTTTGAAGTATTGCAGTTTCTATCCTATAATCTTGTAGTGACCCTACAGATTACCTGTACCTCACCTTGGAGTTCACTTCTGGTCCCTAGCAGGTGTCCCCAGATGGATGCTACTGCAACTAAAAATGGTGGTGGCCGTAGTGGAGGTAACTCAAGATAGCAGTGGGAGTGGCCCAAGATGGATGCAAACACTTTCAGAGAGGGGGCTGAAAGGATAGGACTTACAATGGCTTTGGGCTGTCTGTTTAGAGATGCAGCACTGTGGTGTGCTGGGCTGTGGTGGGCAGCTGTCTCCAGTCCCTGTCTGTTGTCTAAGGTGGAGGCTACTACAGGGGAGGGTGATGGCTATGGCTACAGTGCCCCAAGATGGATGCGGGAAGAGAGCAACAGCATGGGCCTCAACTCTGTGCAGGGGCAGTCCTGGGCCTGGGCTCTCACACAGGTCTGCAGGGGCGGTCCTAGGCCTGACCTTGGCCTGGGATCCCCTGGAGGTCCCCGGAGGCGGTCCTGGGACTGGGCTCCCTTGGATCCTGGGATTGGGCTCCCTCAGGTCAGCCGGGGCTCTGGGGGGGTGTCTTTGACCTGACCTTGGCCTGGGCTCCTGCAGGTGTCCCTGGAGGCAGTCTTGAGCCTGAGCCTGGGCTCCCGCAGGTTGGCAGGGGCTCTGGCACTGAATCAGCTTGGATTGTTAATCACCCTGAAAGCCTGTCTTTAAAAGGATTTTAATAATAATATTAAATTTCAAAGATTTGGGATTTTAAAGAATTTCATCCATTCACTTATTTTTATTGATAGTATGTTTGATTTTTCTTATCATTTAATCTTATAAATGTTTATATTTTAGAAACATTAGGATTTTCTTCTTCTTTCTTTGTTGTTTTTTTTTTTGTTGTTGTTGTTGTTGTTGTTTTGTTTTGTTTTTTGTACCAGAGATTGAACTCAGGGGCACTCAACCACTGAGCCACATCCCCAGCCTTTTTTGCATTTTATTTAGAGAGAGGATCTCACTGAGTTACTTAGGGCCTCACCAAGTTGCTGAGGCTGGTTTTGAACTCACAATCCTCCTGCCTCAGTCTCTTGAGCTGCTGGGATTATAGGCATGCTCCCACCTATATTGAATTTTCTTTGTTCATTCTTAGTGTTGCTTTTAAAAGTCATGCATTCTATTTATATCCTTCTATTAATTATATGTACCTTTCCCAAATACATATGTAAATACTTTATGTCATATCTTAAGTTAATGAGTCTTAATATCATTTCATAAAAATATTTAAAATTTTAACATAAAGTACTATTCACCTCCACAAACCCCCTTTTTCTTGTTTTGAAATTATCTAGAAACTTAGTTTCCAATTGTAAAGGTTTTGAATTACAAATAAATAACATGGTTATTTACATTTTATTGTAAATTGCACTGCTTTATTTCTTGACCCTTTCACTTACATCCAATATTTTCTTTCCTTTGTTTCTTTTAATGCAACTGGAATGCATTTGTGAGTAATTTACTCAGAAAGTATCTTTGGGTGGTAAACTTCCTGAAATGTGCTTATTCTTCATTTTGTTCTCTTATTTGAATACTATTTTTGCTGTATTCCTAAGCCTGTTTCCTCCCTGTAGATCACTTGCAAGAATTCTGATTTTTATTTAAAATACTCATTTCAAGATTCTGAGCAGAAGAAAGACTCATTCTGACTTAAGAATTAAAAGGGTCACTCTTCATAACATGAGAATAAATTTCAAGGGCCCAGTGGAGGAGCTGGAAGACTAGCTGGAGGATATTGCAGCAGTCCTAACCACAGACAATAGTAGACTACACCAGGACAATGGCAAAGAATGTGGAATGTGATCAGATTTTAAATATATTATAAATAGATATTTCCAAAAATTATTTTTAAATAATTGTTTTTAAATCATTTTTAAAGTCATTTTAATTTCCTAAACAGATTGGAAAAGGAACATAAGAAAATAAAAATCCTTAGGGACAACTTTAGGGTATTTGACCTACTCACCTGGAAGTATAGACTTTCCATAAAACAAAATACCAAAGAATTTTGATACAGCAACTTGGAGTTGAATATCAGGAGTTCATTTGGAGACATGTTGAGTTTCCTAAATATATTACCTTCCAAGTGAAGATGCTGAGTATCCATAGTTCATGGTCTACAATGTTTAGTTTACTTCTTTGAAAAGGAGCTAGATTTAAAGAAAATTGTGAAGTGATCTGAATGTATATGATCCATCTAGCTTTATATTTTCAAAACTTTAGGCCTCACTAAAGTTAATTGTTAATCTTTATTGTCAAACCTAAATCTTTCAACTTATTTCTTCAGAAACAACTCTCTTTGGACATTCATATGTTACAAGTGTATGTAATATTTAATTTAAAAATGAGCACACTAATCAATACAGATAGCGTGAATGGAATTGGAAACGAAAATAGCTGACACTTGGTACACAAAACCTTGCTGATGGGAGGAGCATAAATGTACAGGTTAGGGAACAGCACTTATCTTGGGGATACTTCCAAGGCCAGGACTAGAGCATTTTAGTTAACCCAGTGAACAGATCAGCTGGTGGTCAATTAAAAGTTTCCAATATGCTATTGAAGTTCTCTAAAAAAGCATTATACTATATTATTCTCCCATCAACTGTTTTGAGTTATGGCTTCTCTAAAGTGTCATCAATTCTTGGTGTTATGAAACTCGTTAGCCCTTGAGTGAAAAGACTTCATTTTTCAATTTACATGTCTTTGTTAATGAAGTTGGGCATTTTTTATTTTCTCTCTGCATATTTGTATTTGACCACTCTGAAGAAAATACATCTAGAGTTATGTCCAACTCCAGTGTATTTGTTACTTAGACAGTTTAGCTTCAGTCCATTTTAGAAAAGTTCATTTATATTGTCAGTACCCCAAGTATTCATTGACTTTAATAATAACTCACTTGCCATCTGCTCGTCTTTGCCTTGTTTAGGAATTACTTGGAACTTGTTGCAAAATCCATTCAAGATTGGATCACACAAGAAGAAGTTATATATCAGGAACTTAAAATGGCTGAGGAAATCAATAAGAGCAAGGCTGAACTAGAATTGAAATCTACTGCTATAATGTCTTCTAGCAAAATTTTTACCTTCAAAAAATCTAAAAGTAAGTAACTATTTCAGTTTATACCTAGAATAAACTCCAAAGAGTTTCTTCTATGTCTTAATCAAGACTAAATATTTCAAGATTAGAAAGAGTTGCCCTCAAAATTCCTGTGACTCATCACTGTCTCTAATAAATAGAATAGCTACATTCCAGATATGATGAGATACTGGAATATCTGTCTCCTGAGTGAGACAATGGAATATTTGTCTTATATTCACTCCATTTCCTGTCAAATATGGAAAATTAAACTCTTTTAATCAAATCTGTTGTGCAGATCAAATGTTGTGTGCTGGGGCAATGCCAGATGTCTTTATTGGTAAGAATTGTGGGTTAAGCTATCTGAGATCTGTTGACAATATATGAGGCAAATTCACAATCAGGGGTCTCTATTAGAATAATCATGGGTTCCAACAGTGAGATTACTTCACGACCTTCCTTATAACAACAAACATAAGAATCTCAAGACTACCTGGAGTAGAAATCCAGCGATAGAAAGGGGATTCTTGGAGACTTCTGGAAAGGACTTGACAGGATCTTGGATCAATACATATCATTGTTTTCATTAGTGTTAATTTCCATGGTGGGTAGAGATGAGGGTGACAGAGGAGTGAAGTCCAGTTTCAGAAAGATAATAATAATAAAAAAAATCGTAAGGCAGCTCATCTGAACAATAAAGATATTTCATTGAGTTTGTGCAAAAAATGGATTTCATATTAAAAGTATTCATTATTTATGATAGCCAAAGTTGAGAATGATTTCTCATAAAGAAGCAAAGCTATATAATTTTCAAAAAGTTGTAACCTCTTTTTAAAAATTTTTTTATTTGTTCTTTTAAGATACATGTGAGAGTAGAGTGTATTTTGACATATTATACATACATGATGTGTAACTTATTCTAATTAAGATCCCATTCTTGTGGTGGTACACAATGTGGAGTTACACTGGTCCTGTATTCACATCTGAACATAGGACAATTATGCTCAATTCATTCTGTCTTTCCTATTCCCATCCCTCCCTTCCCTTCATTCCCCTTTGTCTGATCCAGTGGACTTCCCTTCTTCCTTCCCCTCCCCTCCCTTATTGTGCCATTCACATATCAGAGAGAACATTCAGTCTTTGGTTTTGGGGGATTGGCTTATTTCACTCAGCATGATAGTCTCCAGTTCCAACCATTTACTGGCAAATGCCATAATTTATTCTTTCTGGCTGAATAATCTTCCATTGTATATACATACCACATTTTCTTTATCCATTTATCTATTGAAGGGTACCTAGGTAGTTTCCATACCTCAGGTATTGTGAATTGAGCTGCTATAAACATTGATGTGGCTGTGTCACTGTAATAAGCTGATTTTAAGTCCTTAGGGTATAAACCAAGGAGTAAGATAACTGGATCAAATGGGGGTTCCATTCCAAGTTTTCTAAGGAATCTCCATACTGCTTTCCATCATGGTTGTACCAATTTGCAGTCCTACCAGCAAAGTATGAGTGTACTTTTCCCCCACATCCTTGTCAACACTTATTGTTACTTGTATTCTTGATAATTGCCATTCTGACTGGAGATGGAATCTCAGTGTAAATTTAATTTGCATTTATTTTAATTGCTTGTGATGTCAAACATTTTTCATATATTTTTGACCATTCATATTTCTTCTTCTGTGAAGTACCTGTTCACTTTATTTGTCCCCATTTATTGATTGGGTTATTTGATTTTTTGGTGTTAAGTTTTTTGAGTTCTTTATATATTCTGGAGACTAATGCTCTATCTGAAGTGCAGGTGGCAAAGATTTTCTCCCATTCTATAGGCCCTCTGTTCAAGTTCTAGATTATTTCCTTTGCTGAGAAGATTTTTAGTTTGATACCATCCCATTTATTTTTTTTTTATTTTTTTAGTTGATGGGTCTTTATTTTATTCATTTATTATTTATTTATATGTGGTGCTGAGGATCAAACCCAGTGCCTCACGCATGCTAGGCAAGCGCTCTACCACTGTGCTACAGCCCCAGCCCCCCAGCCCATTTATTGATTCTTGATTCTACCTCTTGTGCTTTAGGAGTCTTATTGAGGAAGTCAATTCTTAAGCTAATATGATGGAGAATTGGGCCTACTTTTTCTTCCAGTAGGCACAGGGTCTCTAGTATAATGCCTAGGTCCTTTACCACTTTGAGTTCAATTTTGTGCAAGGTGAGAGAAAGAGACTAAATTTCTTTCTACTTCATATGTATTTCCAGTTTTCCCAGCACCATATGTTGAAGAGGCTATCTTTTCTCCAATATATGTTTATGGTGCCTTTGTCTAATATGAGATAACTATATTTATGTGGGTATTTCTCTGTGTCTTTTATTCCGTATCATTGGTCTTCATGTCTATTTTTGTGCCAATACCATGCTGTTTTTATTACTATAGTTCTGTAGTATAATTTAATGTCTGGTATTGTGATACCTACTGCATCACTTTTCTTGCTAAGGATTGCTTTGTCTATTCTGGGTCTCTTAATTTTCCAAATGAATTTCATAACTGCCTTTTCTACTTTTATGAAGAACATCAATGGAATTTTAATAGAAATTGCTCTAAATCTGTATAATGCTTTTGGTAGTATGGTCATTTTGACAATATTAATTCTTCCTATCCAAGAACATAGGAGATCTTTCCATCTTCTAAGGTATTTTTCAATTTCTTTCTTTAGTGCTCTGTAGCTTTCATTGTAGAGGCCTTTCATCTGTTTTGTTATATTGATTCCCAAGTATTTTATTTTTTTGAAGCTATTGTGAATGACATAGTTTTCCTGGTTTCTCTTTCAGCTGATTCATTGGTGTAGAGGAACACAATTGATTTATTAGCGTTAATTTTATATGCTGCTACTTTCCTGAATTTGTTTATGAGTTCTAGAAGCTTTCTGGTAGATTTTTTGGGGGTCTTCTAAATATAGAATCATCTTGTCAGTAAATAGGGATAATTTGAGCTCTTCTTTTCCTATTAGTATCCCTTTAATTTGCTTCTTTTATCTAATTGCTCTGGCTAGGGTTTCAAGGACTATGTTGAATAGAAGTAGTGAAAGCAGAAATCCTGTCTTGTTCTAGTTTTTAGAGGAAATGCTTTCAATTTTTCTCCATTTAGAATGATGTTGGCCTTTGGTTTAGCATGGATAACTTTTATAATAGTGAGGTATGTTCCTACACTCCCTAGTTTTTCTAGTGTTTTTAGAGTGAGCAGATGCTGAATTTTGTCAAATGTTTTTTCTGCATATATTGAGTTTATCATATCATTCTTATATTTAAGTCTATTGATGTGATGAATTATGTTTATTGAATTCCATATGTTAAACTAACCTGTTGCAACCTCTTTTAACCTCATCACCCAAGTGTTTCTGTACCACTCAAGATGTCCTCCCTAAGGATGGCAAAAAAGAATATAGAGATGAATGAATGGGGAGTTGAACATGATAGCATTTGAGATCCCCTCCAACCCAAAGACTTGTCTTCTATGATTATTTAAGGGATTTGGTAAAAAGTTTACTTTTTCTCTGATTATAGGTAACAAAATACTCAGCAAAACAGACATAACAGATCAAGAAAAAGAAAAGGAAAAAGAAAAAGAGAAGGAAAAGATTTCTTTCATTTTAGAAGGTTCTCTCAAGGTAATCAAAAGGAAAGATAAGCGACACTAATTAATTACCAATCCAAAATTATCTTGTGGTGGAGAGTTAGTGTGGAGTCATACAAAATGATCCCTGTTGCTAAACCCTCAAGAATAATTAAAGCTGGAATGAAAGGATTGTTTCTCCATCACTGTCTCCTTCAGCAGATGATGAGCATTTAAGAGAATCTGTGTCACATTTATTTTTATATAACCACAATCCAGGGCAGAACCTTGATCATAATTTTTACTCCTTATTTTTGTTGAAGGTGTTTGTTTTTATTTTTATATTTTTATTTTTGAATTTTTATTACATAAATAATGTATGCTTTTGCAGTAATTCAAAAGTATATGTATAGCTTATATCATGAGCCCCTGAGATAAGAAAGTTTTGGTGTGTTCCTTGTTCTGCAAGCACGTTTACGCAAATATACAGAGGATTTTTGTTTGTTTATAAGTTAGGTTTGGTTTAGTTTGGGCTGTGTCCCTCTGGAGCTGTGATATGTCACCCTCCTGGAATGGGAATGTATTCACCAACCCAGAAGATCCCAAGCCCTGTGGTTTAGGGCTTTTTATGGAAGTTTTCACATGTAGGAATGATCAATTATTAATTTAATCTTCCCTGAAGGTCAAAAGAGTAGCTGTGAACATTCCAAGCTTCTACTCAGGGTTTGATCTTCCTGGTGACCAGCTCCCACCCAGTCCTGAAATTATCTAAGAGTTTGCCAAGAGTTGCCTCACTAGAACAAAAGATGCTCCTACCACTCACAACACTCAGGGATTTAAAGCTTGATACCAAGGTCCAAGGTTGAAGAACTAATATTTGTTTCTTATTATATCGTAATATCACATTTTCTATTAAACTCAGCTTTTACTTCTCTGGAAAAAAATGGCTTTATTTTGGCCCTATTCATTAAATGTAGTTTTCATTTACAAAATTCTTGGTGGTTTTCTTTTTACAAGCTATCATTAACACTTTCAAGATATTGTTCCACATTTTACTTGCTGACTTTGTGGCTCTTAATAAATTTATTTCAATCTAATTTGACATTCTTTTATAGACAGTGAATCTTTTCTCTCTAGCTTCTTTGAAAACAGCAATGCTGGTATGCTGGTAAATGTTTAACAGTCACTCTCTAGAAAAACAAAAGTGTGCCTATATGTGCACATATAAGTTTATTATAAATATTACTGTTATGTTGTATATAAAGCACACAATTTACAAGTAGTAAGTCATTTCATATTCTATTGTAAATTCAATAGAGCCAGTTGATTCTTCTAGAAAACTTCCATTTATTTTTCTTAAAGTTTTGTATCCTTAGCCAGCCTATGGTTACACTTGAGAAGCAAGTATAATTCCAGTGTAAATGTTGATTAATATCTTCATTTAGATTAACAAGACATAAGTGAAATAACAAAGGGGCATATCTCACTCATTTGTTAATAATCAGATGTGAGCAACCTCTTGTGAATCAAGTAATAGCTTAGAATAATCAAAGAATATTTTCTCAATTTTTTGTGCTTGTTATAGTATGATAACTACAGGTACCACATGCTTTTAAGTTTAATCTGTATTAACATTCTCTCCATCATTTTCTTCAATATAGATAATCAATCAATCCTTAATTTGTAGCATTTGCTGATATCTATAGTGTAAATACTCCCACAGGGGTTGAATTCAAGCTACCAGCGTGGCTTCACTGAACGCTGAGCTCAATGCAGTAGCACACCATGTACAGTATAGTGTTTCCATGATACAGACGCCACTGACATAAATAAACTTGAGAGCACAGATAACAGTGAAATGCAAAAAAAAAAAAAAAAATATGAAGAGGTGAGTTTTGAGTATTTATGGCCTTTGCTTTTAAGTTAACTGTGCATTTCTATAATTTACTTTTTGATGATGGTGACGGTGAACAACTGGATCACAAAATTCCTAAAAATGTAACAGCAAAGTCTTTCAAGTCAATATGAGCCAGGTTTAGCACACCACTGTTATTTCCTGCTTTTGATTCATTGACCTTTCTGAATGTCTGGATGAATGTCTTTTATCTATTCTGAAGCACCCCAGCCACAGTCTGTTCAGAGACTGCCTCCTCCAAAACTCTACTTCATTTCCAAGAGACTGGCACACTCAGCTTGCCATCTTTGATAATTCCCTTTCTGACTTTACTTTTGATACTTCCCATTATTGATGTAAGCATACTAAAGACTTATTTTATATACTCTTTAAAATTCTAGTGTGTGTATTTCTTTGTGGATACACTTTCACAGCTTGTTTCTTCAGGCTCGTCATACTCACACTGGCTTATTTCCTCATGTTTTGTGATTTTCATTTGTGAGCCCACAATCAACTTTTTAACAATGAAGTGTTATAGTCATCTACACTTTGGCCACAAATCCGTGAGAACAGGCTTAAGGATAGGAGTACTCTAAGAAGACTCCCACTCAACCCCTGCTTAACCCTGGGGCCAAGGAAGCAGGCTAGAATTATCACAGTCTTCCTCTATGAAGAAAGATAATTTTTCTAGTTCACCCGGTGAAAGTGACAATTTTTAAAATGCCAGCTTTATCCACAGATCTCTGATCAGGTCTTCTGTGTGTTCTCTCTAGTCTCCATGATCCATTGAAACCCAAGTTTTAGGCTGTTAGGGATGGAAAACTTGTCTTCAGTGCTCACCTGCCTCACTAAATTAGGGCTTTATGCCATACAATGCTTTTTTAAATTGTATCAATTATTTTTGAAATACTGTGTGCTGGGAAACATCAAGACCGCAGTGTTGCTGATGACCCATCTTTAGAACCTAAATGGAGGATTTGGTCTCATATGGAAAAGGAGATGGGAAACCAGCTAAGAGACTACTGCAAAAGTCCAGGCTAAAGATGATAGAAACCTAAACTAAGGAAATTATGACAGAGGATGATAGAAGAAGTTGAAGTGAGGAGAGAGCTCTGAGGAGAATTGACAGGATTTAGTATACAGAAGTTGAGTGAAAATGGAAAATGAAATCAAGGAAAATTGGTTTCTAGCTCAATGGTTTGATTTGTCAGAGCCATCACTTACAAAAATCACACTAAATTTTCTCCAAAATGAACCTTAATATAACCCATATTTAATTTGTCTCACACATTCTGTTACATTTTTAAAAATATATTTTCAGGCATGGAAAGAAGAACAAGATCGATTAGCAGAAGAGGAACGCTTAAAGGAAGAAAAGAAAGCAGAAAAGAAGAGTAAAGAAGTCGGTAAAAAGAAAGGCAAGGAAAAAGTAGAGAAAGAAGATAGTAGTAAGTCTTTGAAGAAAAAAATGTCTCTCAAGGACAAAGTTAAAGAAGAACAAACAAATGTCATGGAAGAACCAGAGGAGCCCATCCAGCAGCCAGAACCTGAGAAAGTTTACCCGGTAAAATCAATCTTCTCTCTCTCTCCTTTTTTTTTTTTTTCTTGCAGTCCTGGGGATTGAATCCAGGGACACTCTATCACTGAACTATACGTCCAGACCTTTTTATTTACTTATTTATTTATTTCAATTTCAAGACAAGTTCTCACTAAGTTGCCTAGGATGGTCTTGAACCTGCAATTCTTCTGCCTCAGCCTCCTGAGTAGTTAGGATTATAGGCAAATACCTCTAGTAAAATCAATTCTCTACAAAGTCTGTTTGGAGTATTTCTAATTGTTTCAGGGAAACAAGGTTTCTTTCACATGAATGAGCTTAAACCTGTATTTCATCTTCTTATTTCTAGAACCTTCTTTGCAGCAGTCACCAGGATAGGAACACCCTGAGGCCAGTTTTTCTTGAGTATCATGAAGCTAGTTTAACAAGGGCCGTAAAGATGGAAATCTGACACAAAGTGTTCATCTAGGTACATGCAAATAAGCAGCTAGGATGGGGCAACATGAAGGCTGGCTTTGTCCCAGATGATTAGGACTTGCTGAGCACATTCGGTCGCCTCTCTGCAGGCATTTCTGGCTTATATACTTTTATAAAGCATTCTCTTTGCTAATTCTCCTTCAAGTGGCTATTTATTCAAAAAACCTGGTGAGAAGAAAAAATGTAAAGAAATTTAACAGCCTCTGTCCTTTGTAGCTTTTACTCTAAACCAATTATTCTCAGAATTTAGCATGTATCAGAATCACCTGGAGCTTTAGTGGCAACATTTAGTAAAAAAGGTCTTATACATCTGACTTCTTAAAGTGTTAAATGTTAATATTTCTCAGCATATCAATCCACTTTAAACAGAAAATTAACCAGGGAATGAGGACTAGATTTCTTCTCATCTACATTGGCAACAGTAAAGTGATTTGACCTGGGACTGGATGATAAATGCTCCAGTGGACACAATTGAAAACCATAAGCCTCTTTTAATTCACCTGTCATTAGAACACCACACAAGTTTAAAAAGATCATATGGACCCTGGTGTCTGGGCCTGCAAAGTGACAAACATGTTGTTTAGCAGAAATTAAGTTTATGGCAACTTTAGTTGGCTAACACTGATAAGGTATGTTGTCGATCAATTGCAGTTCTACACCCAAACCATGTTTTCTTTTCTAGTTTCAAGGATACAATATGGGAGATATACCTGTCCAAATATCAGGGACAAATTACTATCTATATCCTTCTGATGGAGGGCAGATTGAAGTAGAAAAGACAACGTTTATAAAAGGTACATTTTGAAGGCAGATGGTTAATGGCTGGAAAGATGTTAATTCATTTCATACAATCATGGGCCTTGCACCTCTGAGTGTGGTCAGAGAAAGTGTTGACGTCTCTGCTGTAGTTCATGAATGCACAGCATTCCACGTTTTCAGATGTTAACGTTCTTCTATGTAACTGATTCTGCAAGGCATAGCCCCGCCAAGAATTTGGCTCAGATACATTGATAGGACCATTCCTGGTTGTTGGAATATTAAAATAACTTCCACATGATTAGTAAATAGTATTTTAGTCACTGCAATAAGCAAATAGGTAATTAATAATATTGATTACAGCACACTTTCCTCAGAAACCCAGCACATATTGCAAATTCACAGCATTTTTCGGGCCTGGGCTCTGGAGCACAGAGCTTGGGGAATCTGGTGCTGATGCTTTAGCTCTTACTAAAATTTGCATATTCGTACAATGCATTAAAATACCAGATGGCTCATAGTGAATACAATATTTTCATCCTAATGTTACCAATTTTGAGAGATGGCTCAATCAAAGTTGAAAAGAAAGGCTGGATTACAAAAGAAAAAAATAGAGAGGTGAAGAAAAACGAATCCGAACACCAGAAGAGAGAATGGGTGGTTGGGAGAATTCTTATAACTACTATAATAACAATAAGAATGATAACTAACACTCATAACTTTTGTAAGTTACAATACCATTTCATATTAATTGCCTCCTTTGATGAATCATAAAGTCAATTATAGACATGGATTTCTTCTGCCAATTAAGTTTTTCTTCTGTAATTTGGTTTGAGAAGTGATCTCCTTTAGGCATCTTCTTACAGTGATGTCCCCATGTGTTTCCACTCCCTGGTTTAAAGTCCTCTGCATTATATGATCCTGTTGTCAAGGAGCTTTGTGTGGCATCCTAAATCAGCCTGGCTTCTGTCCTGTGGTTCTTCCTCAGGCCCAACTTATATCAATGTGAAAGTGAAAAAGGACAAGCACAATTTTATAATCCATTTAAAAGACCCAAAGGAAATTCTAAAACAGGAAAAGCAAGAAGAGGATTTTTCTTCCGCAGAAGAGAAAGAAGAAAACGATGAGGAACAAAATTTCGAAACAAGTAAGCAGCAGCATCTTTGTAACAGTACAAGTTCATACTTAAGACCCCCTGATGGAAACACACAGCATTTCTAGATAATAGCTAAGGTGTTTTGTCATTGTGTTTATATATATTTTCCCCTGATGTAATGTGGTATATACAGCCTGTCTACACTGGGCTTCTTACTAGGTTCCCCTGCCTTAGCGAAGTCAGCTCCTGATCCAGTTCTCCTGCAGCGTCTACGCAAGTTGTCTACTTTGTCCATTCTGTCCTTAATTTTGGTTTGTGTGCTTGCATCAAGTGCACTTTCTAGGATTCAGGTCCTCACTAATTGACGTCTACTGAAGTTACCTTCTCTCCAAGATTCACTGCAAACAATGGGATTTCTTCCTATGTTCTATCATTTAGTTCTCTCTAATACTACCAAATTTCCTAAGTTTCAAGGACAAGGGAAAAATCAAATTTAGTCATGAGAGTCATTATGTACTTGGAATAAGAGGTACAGGTGGATATCCATTAACTAAATACAATGAAACTTCCTGGTTGCACCATTTAACATCTCCAGGCCATGCCACCTGGGGAAATTAATCGCTTCTTCAAATTAGTGTGGGTCATACCTGAAAGAGGAAATGAATTAATTATTAAAATGTCTTCAAGTCCAATTAGTGATGGGATCAATGACTAAATCTTGCTTTTAAGTTTTTTTTATAATGACATTTTCCAAACCCAAGATAAGAACACAATGTTTGCCAAGTATGAATGTACCCAAGAATTTGGCACAGAATTTTTAAAATTATTTTCCTGTTTTAGCTGATATAAAATATATTGGTTATTATTAATTAGTTTTAGTTTTAAAAATATTTAAAGAAGATGAGAGTTGTGTATAATTCTGCCACCCCAATAATAGCCACTGTTCATAATGTATTTCTCTCTTATTTTATCATCATGAGCATTTTCCTATTCACTGAATATTCTTTGAAAATAAGGTTATTTAATGATTTAGTAATATTTCCTCAGTATACATAAATAACTTATTTAATCGTTTTCATATTTTTATATATTCAGGTGATTTCTACCAAAATAAATAAATATATTTGTACATGCATTCATATAAATTTAATCATTTTTTTGCATAATTAAATAATATCCGATTTTTAGTTCTAATATCAAACATTCCATTCTGAGATTCTCTTTCTGCATTTCAGCTTTAATTTTTTCTGGAGTCTTTGGCCCATATTTGACCCACAATCTGTTTTTGTGTGTCCTATGAACTAAGAATAGTTCCTACATCTGTAAAGTGTTGTTACAAAAATGAACATACAGAACCAGGCATGGTGGCACATCCCTATAATCCCAGCAGCTCAGGAATTTGAGGCAGGAGGATCTCAAGTTCAAAGCCAGCCTCAGCAATTTAGCGAGACCCTAAGCAACTTAGTGAGATCTTCTCTCAAAATAAAAAATAAAAAGGGCTGGGGATGTGGCTCAGTAGTTAAGAGCACCTGGGTTCAATCTCCAGTATTGCCCACCCCTCCAAAAAGAATATAACAAAAAAGTAAAGACTGTGTGAAAAAGACTCTGTGTGGCCCACAAAATCTAAAATATTTACTGACTAAAAATTTGTTGCTGTCTGATCTAGATGAATCTGTCCATCAGCAGACAAGGAGAAAGATAGGGGGATGAAGAATAGTGGCAATTGCCCACCATTGCTTGCTTTCTTCTTTTCCATTTTATAAAGGTTCTCATTCTGGTTTAGTTATTGTTTGGTTTTATTAAGTCTTTTCCTCAGAAGGCGCGCATATGTATCCCCTCTGAATGCTTCTCTCTCCCGGGTATCTCCAGTGCTATCTTGGATGCTCACAGGACCCTGGGATCATCATCCTTTTCTCCTTATGATTCTAGAGTGCTCCTGCACTGTCTTATAATTTCTGGATTAGAATTTGATGAGCCCTTGCAATGTGAGAGTCAAGCTCCTGCTTCAGGATAGGGCACTGTTCTTTGGTTTGTTTGTTTGTTTGTTTTTAATTTTTTAGTTATACATGGACACAAGATCTTTATTTTGTTTACTTATTTTTATGTGGTGCTAAGGATCAAACCCAGTGCCTCACGCATTCGAGGCAAGCGCTCTGCCACTGAGCCACAACTTCAGCCCCCTGTTCTTTGGTTTTTAATTTCACTTCTCTCTCCTTCCTTTGCTCTTGTTTTCCTTTTGTAATGCACGATTTGCAAAAATTTATCCTCTATGATGTCTATGTCTTCTTCATGACTTCCTTTTGTTTAAATGCTTGTTCTGGGCTCTGAGATACTCTTTTCACTTAATTTTCCAAGAAACTCAGCTGAATCTCAAAAAATGACCATCCTTTCCTTTAACTCATCTACCAAATACTGAATGGTTTGATTGGGGCAGCATGTTTGAAATTCCAGAAAGTGCTTTTAAAAATATCCTTATGAATTTTTAAAAAATTCAAATGTTTACTATTTTCATAATTTATATTTTACTGAATATGTGTTCTGTTTTTTTTTATGACAAATATTCCTCTCTCTTTCCCTCAGTTCTTTTAAATGGTTTGTTTTAAAGCACTTGTCCTCAGGTTTCTACGAATACATGTTATTAATACTACATGAAAATGTCTATTTTCCTGTACCCTGATTGACACTAAGCATGATCTTTTTAAAATATAGTTCTTTTAAGAACAGTTTTCAGTTCATAGCAAAATTGAGCAGAAATTGCAGAGATTTTCCTGGATAATCTCTCAGATCAATAAAATTCCTATGGCTATGCCGTTAACCAGGTTATGTTCTCTTTTCATTTCAATCTAGAGTCCTTAAAATGAGAGTCATCCGTTCTCATCCTCATAACTTTGCTTTCCTCTGACATCCTTTATACATGATAGGGGCTAACTCAACTATTTTTAAGCTGACTGTGGTAGAATAGTTAAGACCCCTACCCCCAGGCTTCCCACTGTGTTTTGCTTACACTTGTTTGAATAAAATGGTAATGACCTTCATTTTATTTTGCCTTTTAGAAGTATCACCAAAAGAAAATAAAGCTGTCAGCAAGTTTGGATCTTTTTCTGCTACCTTAGAAAATGGAATCTGCCTCTCAATAAGTTACTATGGATCAAGTGGAATGGCACCAGGTGAAATAAACCCAACAGGAGCAATGCGTGTCCCATGGCCAGGGATCCCTGCCCAGCCTCAGTCTGCACATTTGTCAATAAACCTGTCTGTTTAATGCCCCTTCATAGTTTTTCCTCAAGGTGGAGATATAAATGTGTGTATGTGGGCATTACACATGTGTGTGTGTAGGTATATATAAATATATGTGTACTCATAGAATCATCTATAGCAAATGACAATGTTTGGGCTTCTAAATACCATTTATCATTTTATAATCTTTTACATAATCATAAATATATGTGTAACATCCTATGTATACACACACACACATACACATATTCCAATTATCTTTGTTAACTAGCCCATGAAAATATTTCTATTAGTTGGTGCCAAAAAAAGCATGATTTCCCGAGGAATCCTCTTGGTTTCTGCAGAATAATATTTTTATGAATCCTGTGCTATGGAACTGCTCAGTGTGTTTCAGGACATTAGTCTTAAAGGAGTCATTCATTGGACATCTTGAAGGATTTCTCTACCCCACTTTCAATAAACAAATTCTCCAACTGGAAACTATTTCCTTTCAAACCACAAAATGGCATGTCATTTTATAAGAACCAATTAGGAAATCTGTGGGTTTTCATGCATTTTAAAGGGATCTAACCACAACATATTTTTTAAAAAGCATTACAGAATCAAAAGTTAATCCCTATTCTATATAGCCTTAAAACTATATGTTAGGACAGATAGCTATCCACCTTACTATGTAGTTCCTTTTCTGCAGGGACAACATTCTCAGGGATCAGTATAATCTTGTTTCTTGATAGAGTTTGAAATGTCTCTAGTACCATGGCCAAGAGATGTCTAAAAGCAGCTAGAAATGTAGATCTGGAACTGGGAATGAAGGTTATGCCTTAAGATATAAATCCTGGAGTCAATTTCATGTAGATGGCACTAGGAGTCCCAGTAGTGAATAAAATCATACATATCTAATATATATAAAATGAAATCTCTCATCACTGGCTGTGGATCACAATCACATGTAATGCTTCACAAATAGAATCGCTTGGGTCCAATTTTCTGAGTGTGATTTACTAGGTCAAATGGGGTCTTAGCATCTTTTTAAAAAATTGCATAAGTAACTATTTTGTGCTGCCAGAGTTGAGAACATAATAAATCTCAGGACCTAAAAACATCTAAGGGATTAACAAAAAAGAAGAGTCAGTAAAGAAGACTGAGGAAAAATTGACAAAGAGGTGCAAGATCCAGGGAGTGGTGGTTCTTCTCTAGAACCTAGAGAAGAATAGAACTCAAAATGAAAGGGATGCCCTGGAGCTTCCCACGTGATTCTTCCTCTCATCAGTTCTCATTGTAGAATTACAGCAATCTCTTAAAACACAGAAGAAATAGATCTTCTGAAACAAAAATTCATTTATCATCTCAGCCAGAAATAATCTATTTCTTTTCTGGATTCCCTTGTTTATACCATTTAATATATTCCTATTTAATATGTCCATATATTCTGCTATTTGAGTTCAGATCTGTTATAGTTTGGACCTAGCAATATCCCCCCCAAAACCCATATGTTAGGCAATACAACAATGTTCAGAAGTGAAATGATTAGATTATGATAATTGCGACCTCATCGTTGAATTAGTCCATTTGATGGATTGATAATTTAAATGGACTACTGGGTGGTAACTGTAGGCAGGTGGGGCATGGCTGCAAGAAGTAGCTCATGGGGGGCATGGCCTGGACTATATGTATACCTGGCCCATTCTTGTGTTTTTCTCTCTGCTTCCTGGCTGCTATGAGCTGAGCAACTTTCCTCTGTCATGCCCTTTAGCCATGATGTTCTGCCTCATCTCAAACCCAGAGCAATGGTATCAGCCAACCATGGACTCAGACCTCTGAAACCATGAGCCCCAAATGAACTTTTCCTCTTTAAAGTTATTGTTTTCAGGTATCTTGGTCACAGTGATGAAAAGCTGACTAACAAGAACTTAGATTTTACTCCATAAAACTTATAAAAATTTTTTTTCATATACTGCATTTCTCAAATAAATGAAGGGAAGTTTAGTGCTGTATCATTAAAGAGCTTACAATGTAGATGGAGAAGCAAGAACATATGAAATAATGACTCAATCAAGCATACTAAAGCATTAAATTTATCTAATTATCTAACTACAATCCTGAAAAAAAATAGTAAGGTAAAAATTTGTTGCCAACTTGTATAAATTTTTAAATGTGTTATTTATAAGCATATCAAATATGAATGTTTAATTTTCTTGTTTTTTGCTTTTCCTGTTTATAGAAGAACAGGATCCCAATTTGGATTCAATGTTGAATATCCCTTCAGCACTCACCACAACAGTGGTTCCCGTTATAGTAACCATTCCTCAGGGCAAAGTAAAAGGGAAACCAAAAAACAAAGAAAAAATCAGAGAATCCATTATGGAGGAAGAGCATCCAAAAGAAGAGGAAAAAAAGGTAAATGAATCTTAGCACAGTTTCCCAAATTGTTTCAGCCTCAATGTTAACTTTTTTAAAACCCTTCCTGTACCCACCAGTACAGGTTAACTGGGTAGTAACTGTACGTAGGTTGTGTGTGGCTAGAGGAGGTGGACATACCTTTGAGTTTATATTTTGCCTCTGGTGAGCAGAGCTCTCTCTCTATGCTTCCTAGATGTCATGTCCTGAGCTGCTGCTTTCCTCTGCCATGTCCTTTCACCATGATGTTCTGCCTCATCTTGGGCCCAAAGTCATAGAGTCAACCATCTATGGACCGAGACCTTTGAAACCATGAGCCAAAATAAATTTCTCCACATTGTTTTTATCAGATCTTTTGGTCACAGCAATGAAAAAGATGACTAAAAGTATTTAGTCATCTCTTTATTACATAGGTGCATTATCATAGATGCATTATCATTCTGCATAGTTTCAACTTGAAGAATTTGCCACAAAAGTTGGATTTCCACTTCAGGAGACATTCTCATACAAAAACTGTCTCAGATTCTTAATTCTGAGCTCTGTATGACTAACTGTCTTTTCCCCACTGTGATCTTTGCTTTGGTTAGATAAATTCCTGTTCTTTCCTACATTATTTTATTTAGCTCTATTGAGATAGTAACAATCAGAAGACAAAAATCTATAACTAAGCAACAGAAAAAATTCCATTTGCTAGGCTTGGACTTAAACACTGGTGTGCTACAAATTCAGCCAGACTAAGGGACAGCCCATTGCTAGTTGAAGAGTAGCCCACCTTCTACCCCCAACCCTTCATCATACGACACACACACACACACATATACACACGCGCGCGCGCAAGGAAAATTTTACACATTTTCCTAATAGAACACAGATCAAAATTCTCTCAAAAGAGAGTTCTAAAAGAAAGACAACAAGAAAGCCACTGGTAAATCTTGACTCTTGGTATTTACTACTAAAAATACAAAGTACAAATACTCAATTTATTAGAAGGAAAAAAGTGTGAAAAATGCTAAGAACCTAGATATCACAATCTGACCCTTTAAAAATTGTAATGCTTAAATGTTAATTTGCCTCTGCATAATATTTACATAGCTATACCAAATGAGTTTTCTCATGCCAAGTGAACAGAATAACCCCAGACAATTCATTTAAAATGAATTTAGTCCAAAGAAACTTGATAGCAAACATCAGTTCATCCATTACTTTTAAAAATTGATGATAATGGAAGCATAAGGGAAGATTAGTACTGATTTTGACTGTGATGATAAATTTGACATGGCAGGTCTGAGTATTTCCATTCATTCTACAGAATTTCATAAGCCTTTTCATCTTAATTTTGGTTTGAATTTTTTATTTATTTTTTAGCTAATTATGCAAATTTCCCCCTCTATTAGAAACAAAGAAAAGACAGACAATCTAAATTATCTACAATAGAAAACTATCTAGAATACATGGATCCAGCAATTGGATCATATTTAATATTTAGAGAACCAACCAAAAAGCTGAAATGATTATTATTAGAGACATACATTTAACCAAGCAAGAATTCAGACATAGCTGCCCAAAAATTAATTAGAATTTTAAAGTACATACACCCAAACTCTCATTAACTTATAAATCACTCTTTATTATCCTTTTTTTCCTTTTCATGCTTTTACTTGCTACAAAAGCAATGCATGTTCACTATAGAAAAATAAGGGCAGATACTATATTAGCATCCTAATTATAAAAATTACACTAAAAAATGCAGAAGGAATGCTGGTTTCCTACACACGTCAACATACTTCACCTGTCTTAGTCTTTTTGAGCGGCAATTACAAAATAGATTGAGTGATTTACAAATAATAGAAATTTATTGCTTGAGATCTAGAGGCTGGGAAGTCCAAGATCAAAGTGGGTCAGACTTGGTGTCCTGTAGATGGCACCTTCTATGTGTCCTCACTTGGCAGAAAGGGTAAGTGGTGCTTTCAACCTCTTTTATAAGAACACTAATCCCAGTCACAAAGGCAGAACCATGATGGCTTTGTTTCCCAAAAGACCTATCTCCATAGTGGGCCGGCACTTAGAGTATTACATCCCAACATATTCATTTTGGAGGTACTCCAGAATTCAGACCATAGCATTGCCCTTACACCTTGCACATCCAAATGAAGACATTATTCAAGGCCTATTTCTAGCCCCAATTCCTCCTCATCACTGTCACAAAATACCTGGAAAAAAAAACACTTAAAAGAGGAAAGATTTCTTTTGGCTCACATTTTCCATTTTTAATCCATAGTTAGACATTTCTTTGGGTCTGACATGAGGCAGCACATCAGCAGAAAATGACATGAAGTAAGAAAGCTGCTTAGCTCATGGCAGCCCTGAAGCAGTGGGGAGCAGGACAGAGACAAGATAGATCCTTCCAGGGTATACCCTCAGTGACCTACTTCCTCCAACTAGGCCTCACCTCCTACAGTTTTCACCACCTCCCAATAGTCCATTCAAATATGAACCCATCAATAGATCAATCAATCGAGATCAGAGCCCTCATGATCCAACCACTCCTCAAAAGCCCCACATCCGAACATTGCTGCATGGAGTATCAAGCCTTCAACATATGAGCTTTTCAGAGACATTTCAGACTCAAACCATAACAAATCTTTTCCCAATTATTTCCATTAACTTTAATATCTCCCTTTCCCAAGGAAAGATGTGCCAGCTATTTGGTACTATCATATTATTGTCTCACCTGTCTGTATGCCATTCTACGAGAAGAATATAAACTTTACCACGACAATGACTCAGTACCCTTTCAGGATCTATCACAGGGTCTGCTTAGCTGTTCACAAGTTATGTCATAAGCACTAACCAAATCCTTTCTTAATCAAAATAAATAATTGTGCATTTAGAGAATGACAAGCAATTATTCACATGCAAAATTATTTGCAGGAAGAAGTAGAACCAGAACCTGCTTTACAAGAGACTCCTTATGTTCCTGTCTTCCAAAACCTAAATGTGTCTTGTCCTAGTGGGCTCCTATTGACCTTCATTGGGCAAGAGACTACAGGTGAGTGCTCGCTGGGCTCGGGCAGGAGGTAGGTAGCAAACATCTGTATAGAAAACAGATCAGCATGGAAAATTGTGTATTTTCCTACCACTTTTGTTGTAAATGAACAGAAGGCTATTTTTAAATAATGAGAATAATAATGATGATCATTTTCAAGCAATTACTATGGCTGAATTCTGTATGTATATTTAATATATATGGAACAATACAAATATTATGATCTAGGTACTAGTAACCCCATTTTATAAAATAAAGACATAGAGATTTTAGGAGGATCAGTAACTTGCCCAAGGTTGCCCAATTGCTAGGTGACAAAGCCAGTGCTCCCAACAGCTCCTATGTGGCCCTGACTTTCTGCCTCCCCAGAGGGCCATAGGTACAGCACATTGTAGTTGACCAAACAAAGGACAGTGAGCACAAAGTAGATTGAGATGCGTGCACATTAAATGAATGAAGAAAACCAGGCTTGATTCCCAAGTATCACTATGTAACTTACATATTCTGTTATTTCTGTTGGTTCTATACATGGCTTCTAACCTATTCAGATGAGCAACTAAGTAAAGTGAGATTTCTTTAATTAACCTGACAGAGTGATACACTGGCAATTGACTTTGAGTATGATTTAAATGGAGAACCACTATTGTAGAAGCAGGAGATTCAGCAAAGGCTGCACCAAACTAGGATATGAGTTAGTTCCAAAGCTGGTCCTGGCATGAATTCACTAAATGACTATTTAAATCACTTACTGTCTCTGGACCATATTTCCTCATCTGATAAATATTAGATTATATCAATACCTATTTATTTTTTCACAATCATACATCCTCTTTAATTATAATTCCCTTTGGTATAGCACATTTGCAAAGAGTATCTGTCAAAGAAAAATATACTTATTTTTTAAAAAATTAATGTTTTATTGTTTCTCCAACCAAAAGAATATGTAGTTAAATGTTGTAGTTAATCTAGTTTGCCTTAATTTTGCTTTTCATTAGGCCTTCTGAATTATTAAAATTAGACCATGTACCTTTGATCTATTTGTAAGAATCCCTAATGGTGCAGATTTTCCAAGATAGGACCCACTGGGCTCAGTGGTCACTAAGTATCTTCCACAGTCTGAGATGCAATAAGTGTACTGGGAGGGATGTCATTTTCAAGTACAAGGGTGTGTTTCTTTGCTTGATGCTGTTATCAAACCCCAGCTTTATACCTTCCACATCTGTCTTTTGTATTACTTTAAATTCCTCATCTTTTTTTTTTTTTTTTGTATTACTTTTATTATTTACCCTGTTGTTTTCTCAGCCTTGTGTCAAGATAGAAAATATGGTTAGTAACTCTGCCTGGAACGTGCCATCTTTTAAAAATCTTTCATGTATCTTGAATGTCCTATTTCAAGTCTGAATATGTCTATAACATAAATACCAAACTAGCAACAGCTTCAGGGTCAGGCTTGGACATCAGAAGGAAGAGCCTCTGCTTGAGTTCTCTTCTGGGTGATTTTGGAATTCAATGAGAAATAATTTCCAAAGTAGAATAGGGTGTTTGATGTTAGTGGGTTTTTTGGTGGGGTTTTGTTGTTGTTGTTGTTCTTGTTCTTGTTTTTGTTGTTTTGTGGTAGTGGTGGTTGTCTCTACAGTATAAGAAAATGAATCAGCCGACCACAGTGGTGCATGCCTGTGATCTCAGCAGCTCTGGAGGCCTAGGCAGGAGAATCACAAGTTCAAAGTCAGCCTCAGCAACTTAGCAAGGCCCTAAGCAACTTAGCGAGACCCTGTCTTAAAATCAGAAATAAAAAGGGCTGGGAATATAGCTCAGTGGTTAAGTGCCCCTGAGTTCAATTCCTCATGCCAAAAAAAAAAAAAAGAAAAAAAGATTCAAATCCCAGTTCTGCCACTTACTGGCTATGTGATCTTAGAGAATTTATAACCTCTCCAAGCCTCTATTTCTTTATTTGAAAACTCTGAAAAGTGAAATCGTCTAAAGTGGAATGAATAAGACACAAATATCATGCATCTGGCATATATAAATATCAATTAATATTTTGATTTTATCACTATTACTACTTCTGTGATTTGAGGGGTATGATGAAGGGTCCTCATTGTGAAATATTTCCCCACTAGCCTGATAGAGTCCTTAAAATATCATCACTACATATTAACTCCTTTGATTACGACTTTTAGGTTGCAGTAAACCATATTATAAATTAAAAGGAAATTATTAAATCAGCAAAAACTGAGTAGGCACTATCTGCCAGAATTTCTCCATAATAGTAAGTACCAGGAATTAAACCCTAGGGCACATAACCACTGAGTCATATCCCCAGCCCTTTTTGTGTTTTATTTTGAGACAGGTTCTTACTAAATTGCTTAGAATCATGCTAAATTGCTGAGGCTGGCTTTGAACTTTCAATCCTCCTACCTCAGCCTCCCAAGCTAGTGGGGATACAGGTGTGTGCCACTGTGCCCAGCGAGTACTTTCTTTTTGAAGAAGCATATTAGGTACTCTCCTCCTTCTTAAGTCCACAGCAGAACACTGAGAGGAATTTGTGTCTGGTTAGAGACGAGGGGATTGTGTTAACTTTGAAAGATGATGGATGACTTGGGAAGGACATGAGTGAGGGACTTCCCTGGGCTTCTAGGCAACCAGGCAACACCATGGTAGCACTGTGTTCCCACTGTGTGTTTACTCTAAGGAGAAAGAAAAACACCAACAGAGCAAAATGGGAACACCGAAGATAGCAAAACTCTCCTTCCTTCATAATTCTGCCCTAAGATGTTCTGGGCTTCCTTACAGAGAATGGTTTATTCACAGAGAAGGTACCTATCACGTGTTTACAGATGACCTTATTCACTACATTTAAGTGCAACAAGGTCATTGAAGAACCAGTTCTCTGGGCCGTCTGTCACAGAATGGAGACTGCCCTATAATTCAAATGCAGATAAAAGAATAAAAACAGTTAAGCAAGAAAATAACTCCTAGCCTCTCAGTATTGCCCAGTTTGCAGAATAGCTTTAATCTTTTTTTTTTTTTTTTTTAAGGTCAGCAAGTTGTAGCTGAGGAGCCCACCTGGAACATCATGATCCGTCAGAGTTACCCAGAGAGGTTGAAGCACTCTGAGTTCTACAGGACAGTGATGCCACCCATAGAGCAGGAGGCATCAAGAGTTATCACCAGTCAAGGCACCGTTGTCAAGTATATGTTGGATGGATCCACACAGGTAAAAGAATATATTGTATTCTTTTGCTGCTGCAAAGTCAGACAGATGGACTATGAGTAAGGAAAAGTTCTATAGCCCTGCTACAGTAGCCCCTAAGAGAACAAATAGAATACAATGACACCTTAAAACAACAAATAAAGAGTAGAATAGTTTAAGAAAAAATGCCATCTATACAAAACAATATACAAATAAACTTGCCATTTCTATTTATGATCTAAGATTACAGACTGAACACAGTGTGTACCTCCTCTCCCTCTGCAAGTCATCCAAAATAATAGAAAAATACTCTTAGGTAAGAAATTCATGAAAGTATTGAAGAACAACAAAAAGTATCACCAATAGATCAGAAGATTTGGAAAAATCCCTAGAAAATGCAAATCAGATCAGATCAGACTGATGGAGAAATAAGAACCAAGTTTAAAACATACAAAAGAAAAACTGTAAAATCAAAATGAGAGTTCTAACACATATTCCACCTCTGGATTCAGAAAATCAGGGCAGTTCTGCAGGTTACTTACTACTGTCTGGAGGTTGGGAACCAAAATCCATGAAACTAAGAAGCCCTGAGCCCTGTCTCACCTACACCAGTGATCACAGGGTGGAGCTCCTGAAAACAGACACTGAACCAAGAATTGAAAAGGGATTTCCAATGAGAACTGAGACTGTATACCTAGGAATCATCAACCTGGAGGGAAATCCACCTCATGAAAAAGAGCATAAATTTCAATACATTTAAAAAATCACCCAAATATAAGAATAAATACATAAACAAAAACAAAAAATAAGTAATATAGGCAGATATTTGAGAGGTAAATAATTTCTCAACAAAATAGCAATTTAAAAAAATCCTATGTGGGAAAAAAGAGTGCTTAGAAGCTAAAAATAATTGTGAAAGATCAAGGAGTAAGGGGTGGGTTATGAGGGAAATTTTAAAAAGACGTGGAAAAGGGATGTATGTAGTAGAATTTCTAGAAGAAGAAAATAGAATGAAGGAGGGAAATAATAAAAACATAACCTAATAAATTTTTCCAACACTTAGAAAAATACTTCAGATTACATAGATCAACCAAGTGCCAGTCAGGACTGACCCTAATTTATCTTTAAAAGATCATATCAATATACAACTTTAAGACTGCACAGTAAGAAAATCTTCAAGACCTCCTGAAGGGAACCTTGCCTATAAAAAAATAAGAACCAGATGCACATTTGATTTCCTTGTCATATGCATTGGGAGGCTGTACATACTGATTCTGATAGATGTATCTGCAGTGTCCTAGAGATACCACACATATTAAGTAGATATGAGTAGAAACTACCCATGTAAGTATATGTATATCTTTAAATACAGTCACTTGAAAATTTGAGATGCATGGGAAAAGACTAAAGAATGAGGGAAAGAAACTAGACCAACAAAAGATGGAAAATGAAAGGAAATCAGAAGGTATATGGAAAACAGAAAATCATATTATCATATGGTCATGCAATCATATTATCATATTATGAGCTGGTTATTAAGCTATTATCTTTGAGCTCCAAATCTACCCTTCTGTAACATACTTTGTGATGCTGAGTCTGAAGGCCTGCCATCAGCCTTTCTTCTTTGGATTATTTTGAATCTATTTCAGTTGGACAGTGTTTATTGCTAACTAACCCCTTCCTTGCTTCTGAGAATGCTGAGCACTCTTGTTCTCCCTTCAGATTCTCTTTGCAGATGGCACTGTGAGCAGTAGTCCCGATTCAGGTCGTGTTTATCCTTCTCCTGAAATGCTCACCAGCCCTCATTATGGAGATTTGAGGGTATCAGTTTCTCAGCAAAAATCAGAAATGGCTCCGTTTGAGATTGCCATCCCAAAGAAAGGTGACAATAAAAGCCACTCAATTGATATTGGTTTTAATATAGTCTTCAGGTGTTTAATAAGTGTTCAATATCATTAGCAGAATAATTCTTACCTTTGCTATGGATATATTCAGATATATACATACACATATAGATAATTTTTATTGTAATAATATAGATAATTTTTATTGTAATAATGGAATTATGTATAGTTTCATGAACTGCTCTTTTCTTTTAGTAATAAAAAATAAATTTTTCCTATGCCATTATATTTTTGCACACAACATTCGCTATACCACCTGGGCTGCTACTTTGGGGTTGATTGAGCAGTTCAAGGGTGTCAAGATTCTGAGTAGGCACATCTGGAATGCTCTAGGCCTTTTCCTCATCATTGCACAATGGCACAGCGGTTCCAGACATACAGTCCTTATATAGCAACTTCCAGGCAGCAGGAAAAGAGTGTATATGAACTCTCCTCAAGTGTCTCTCTTCATTACAGAGGAAAATATTTCCAGGCCCTTTGATGTCCAGTAGACCTCCACTTGCATTTCATTGACTAGACCTGGCTATGGAGCTAGGCTGAGAAAACAAGTGTCTGACAGTTTTGGCCCTTTTCTCAGGAGAAGAACATGACTAATAGAGGGAAAAGAAGGTGGCTAACTGTTGAGTAAACAATCAAGTCTGCCATAATTGAAATCACAAGACAGCTGTCCTGACAAGTATTTCTCATGTATGCCCCTACCACAAGCATAATATAGAAATATCTACTTCCTCATAGCCTTGAATGCTAGATGTTATCATCATTTTACCCTTACTCAACTTTACTAATAATTAATGCATTTAATTATTATGCTAATCTGCATTTATTTGATTACTGGTAAGGTTAAACATTTAGAGATGCTTGTTGGGTTTTCATTTATTTTGTGAATTTTCACAAATATTTAGTATTTTAATTATTTTTCAGTTCTCAGTATTACCTAATTTATATTATAGCTTTTCCTATGACTCTTGAATTATTTAAGCTTCTTCCTACATTTCCAAATCTGTACTGTGTTTCTAGTTTGCTTTTATAATTGATTTTAAACTAATTGTTTGAAGGGTATTGAAATGTGATTTATAACCTCATATACAGTCAAGATTTTCAAAAATTCTGTGCTTGAAAATAAGTGTCTTATAGTTATTTTGTAGTGTTCTTTTTGTATTTATTAGGTAAAACTTGTTAGTAGTGTTGTCTAGATCTGTGTCTGAGTTCAGTAAACTTTTCTGTAAAGAATAAGATACTAAATGTTTTAGACTTTGTGAGCCATATGGTCTCTGTCACAATTACTTAACTTTGCCATTGGAGCAGAAATGCACCCATGGATAATACATAATTAAATAAGCCTTGGCTCAGCTGTGTTCCAATAAAACTATGGACACTAAACGTAAAGTTCATATAATTTTCAAGTGTCATAAAATGTTATTCTTTTAATTTTCTTTTAGCTATTTAGAAATTTCTTTAAAAATAATTACCTCAAACTATACAAAACAGACATCAGGGCTTATTTGTCCCACAGGCCAAAAATTTCCTAGATCATTACATATTTTTCAATTTATTATATCAATTTATTCAGCAAAAGTATGTTTAAATTTCCTGAAAGGATAGAATAATCTCTTCCATGCTGTGCTCCTTATAATTTAATCTTTATTTCTTTACTTGAGAAATAAATTTGTCTTTTTAATGACTGTCAGGTTTTCTTTCATATATTTTGAAGATATGATTTTAGATAGTTACAACTTTAGAATTGCTATAAATTCTCGGTAAATTTAATCTTTCATTGTTTTGTAATGTTTTTTATCCTAGGACTCTTTCCTCCCCCTAATGTCTACTGTGCTTAGATTATCATAGAGTTGTGGAATTCTCACAGAGAGAGACAGGGCACCTGGACATTCATCAAGAAACAGTGTTTTATCGGTGCCCATTTTATTGATGCGGCACTGGCCTAACAGATTCGGTATCCAAAGGCTTAGCCCAAGGCACAGCAGGGCCTTGTCTTACATAACTCTTGCTAGTTCCTCTTTACTTGCTAGCTCTGTGTCTCCCATATATGGTAATACACATTCTGGTTGGGCATTCTATTTCTATAGTATAGAGTTGCAACCATGTTACAACAGAGTTGTGGAATGTGCACATTGATACTGATAGCACGATGTTATCTCTCCTTTGTTCTGAGAAATAAAGGAACAGTTATTGCAAGATAGCATAGCAGCTCCAGGCCCCACTAGCTATTGTTTAATACTTTACCAATATAACTTTTTCCATGTGTCTTATTTTTCAATGTGTCTCTTATGAGCAGCATGTAGATGGCTATTTTAAAAATTAAATTGGAACATTTTTGACGTTAGAGATTTTAGCCCTTTTACTGTATAATTGATATTTTCTAAAATGTCTTTATATTGTTCTCATTCTTGAAAATCCACTGTATGTAGAATTCTATATAAATAGCTATTTCCCAGAGTACATTCACAATAACCTTCCACACTCCTTGCTTCTGATGTTACTGTTGAAGAGTTGACTGTCAGTCTAATTGTTGTTGCTTTAAAGAAAATCTGCCTTTAAAATATTATGCTTTTATTACAATTTTAATAAGATCTGGCTATGTGTGGATTTCTATTTATTTATGGCAGGGAGTGCATTGGGCTTCTTGAATCTGTAGATTAGCATCTTCCATTAATTCCGCAAATTTCTCCATGATTATCTCTTCAAATATTGTTTTTGATTATTTCTTTCTCCTCTTTTTCTATAATTTCCATCAAACATATGTTAAAAGCCTTTTGACGTCTTTCATGACTTCTATTGCTCTTGGTCTCTCAGCTTCATTCTGAATAATTGTTTCAGATCTCTTTCAGCTCTCTTTAAAACTGTGTTTTATCTCCTGAAAAACATGCATGTTAATTTTGTAAAACTTCAGTTATTACATTTTTTGACATGACTTCTGTTTGTTTTGCTTTCTAATCTACTTTCTCTTTACTCATTCTTCCTGGCCCCTTTTACTACTGGAACCATACGGCGAACACAGTTGGTTTTGTGTCTTTTGATTCTAATAGTTGAAGTGTTGTGGGTCTGATTTTACTTCCCATTGTTTATTCTTGCTCTCATTTGAATAAACATTGTGTCTTTGGTACTTTTTTCCCATGAGGTGGCCATTTCTTCTCATTCATTGCATTGACTCTGAATTCTTGGGGCTGTCACGCAGGTGCATTTCTTTAGAAAGGATTTTGGTTTCAGAAAGTATTTTAGCAGGTGATAAGGGAACAAATAGTCTTGGATCACATTAAATTTAATTTAAAGGGTTTCTGACCATGCCACCCAAGCAGTGTGAATTCTTGCCTTTAAAACGTGTATAAGGACCTGCTTGAGGTTATACAACCTCAAACTCCTCTGCTCAGTTTGAACACAGGTAACTTTTCTGAGAGCCCTCTGGTGGAGAAGGAGAAGGCATGAGTTTATTTCTGTTGATAATTAACACAGTCAGAGAGTATATGCCTTGAGGTCTCAGAGTTTGGGAGGCATTTCATATTAAACTCACCCCACTCTAGATTGAGTAGGCTCCCTTCCATTCCTCCCCAAGTCCTACAACACTAAGAAAGCAAATACTCAAGTTCAACCAGTTTGACAGACCCACAGGGCAAAAGGCCCCTTAAGTGCTGTTTTTACCTTTCTGAGGTCTCACTTTTACTCAGACCTTGGCACATGTTGACCTTACTGTAGTTACCAGCTCATAGACACTTTGGATTAAAAGATGTTTTCTGGTGGTTTAGTCATTTTCAGTGGAATTCTTGGTATCAAGTCTCCAATGTTACTTAAGATGGAATCCCAGCCATGCTTGTTTCTTTCTTCTTGTTTCTGGTCTGATATTTGACCAGTTTTCTTCACTTTATTGATTTCTGTTCCTAATAATGGAAGATTAGTTGATGAATATTTCAGAATCTGCATGCAGTGCTCAATTCTTTTTGTTATCTCACCTCTCATATCCATCCTGTCCCTTCATATCCAAATTTGTCACCCAATCAATGTTAGTATCAGAATTGTACCTGTTTATCTCTGTAACTCTCTTTTATTCTCTACTTGTTTAAAACTTCTTAACTGTTCTTCCTGCTTTCATTAACTAATTCTCCAAATCCCTTCCAAAAGCATCTAACTAATCTTTTGGCCACATCCCTATCCTTATTGAAACTCTTTAATTACTAAATATCACCTAAAGGAAAAATTCTGTTATCTTCAACATACTGCAAAGGTGCACTTTACCAAGTCAGTACCCTCCTCTCCATTTCCTTTCTCATATCCCTCATGCTGGAATGACTTTTCCATAGTTCACTTCTTTTGATAAGAAAATAATAGGACAAGGCAGAGGATAAAGAAGAAATGAGAAGCAGTAGAAGAAAAGCTAATACCTAAAGTATTTGCTACCATTTCTAGAGGATCTTCTCTACCCATTCTGAAAATGCCATTTTAAATTGCCAATTACATTCTAAAAGTGTAAATAAGTCAGTTATATCTTAGAGCAATGGAAAGGCTTAACTTCATGTGTCTGTTCTCTTTGGTTCCCCCCATTTATTGAATCTTAAACTGTACAAATTCACCTCCCCTAATGAGAGGCCAAGGATACACCTGGTTGATGATGTTCCCCAGAACCAGGTTGAAGAAGATGTTTGCTACGTGTGATTAACAAAATGACAAAGTGAGGGGAGTCAGAAGTTAATAAATGGTTAAATGTCAAAAGAAGGAATCTTAACATTTGACAGATATACAAGAGAAAAGATAGACTTTAAAATCCAGAGTACAGAACCTCTAATCTGGGATCCAAGGAGGTACAAGCAAGATATACAAGTGTACAGAAATTAACTGAATAGCTTTCATGCAGCAGATAGCAAGCTGGGTATATTTCAGGGAAGGTGACAGGGATCCAGCCAAGGCTCATGTGCCAAAACTAAGATATTCATAGCCTGATATTTTTCACTAGTAAGAAATAACATAACTGGTGAAGACCACTTAGCATTATCTGTGCCTGATGTCTGAGGTAGTTTATGTGTTTCAAAACTTATGTGAATAAATGATGTTATGTTGTGTTTTATTTCACTTAAATATCCACAGGAAAAGGTCACAAAAATCAATCATCAATGGCACATAAGAGTGAAACCCATGAACATCAACCAGAAGTAATTCAAACAGTAACTCCTGTGGAGGTTCACATAGGCACCTGGTTTACAACCACACCCGAAGGAAATCGGATTGGCACCAAAGGATTGGAAAGAATAGCAGGCTTGGACCCGTATTTATCCTTTCAGGCCACAGATCCTATGAATGGAACGGTATGGCAAACTACTGGTTATTGCAAAGTTGTTTAAACCATTAGAGCCCTGAAACAACATACTGAAGAGTGTCTGGCAAATAATAAATTTTAAATAAACAGTTTTTAGTAGTGAATGGATGGATAGATGGATGGATGGATGGATGATAGATGGATGAATGGATGGATCTATCTTCTCAACTCTAAAAACATTTTATGGTATATTTGACAAACATATTGTATCATGAAATGCTAACTTTGCATGTGTACATGGGTACAACCAGATTAGAACAAACTACTAATTTTTGAAGTGAAAGGCAAGTCATGGACTTTCTATACAACTTTAAGATATATATGATTAATGATGTTACATGTTTCCTGGTGGTAAACACGTTTGTATGTGTGTCTTATCTTCTTGAAATGAGAAGCTATATGCCCTATTACTTCTTTCTGTCCATCATAGTGAGTGGTAGAAATTTGTTCATAATCCTTCACTTCAAAGAACTCAAGGTATATTTAAGGACATGACATGCTCACAGTAAATAACTCAAGAATTTAACACCAAAGAGCAACTATATAAAAGATTTTATTTTACTATACAAAAGATTTCATTTATAAGAATAAATGACAAATGAGTTGTATGAAAAATAATGCTTGTTTATGGTATGAAATCACAACTCTTGAATTAAACAACATCTCCCATGTGCCAGGCTTCCCTTCAGGAGTTTTATGTACACTGTCTCATTCGGTCCTCACACCCATGTATATTAGCACACAGATGAGGAAACTGAGCTTCAGCAAATTAGGTAATGTGGTCCAGAGTGTATATCCAGGAAATGCTGGGGCCAGATAGGGTTAGTTGTTGGTGAGTAAGAACTGGCTTCCTTCCATTCTTTAGCTACTTTTCCACATCCTCTGCATCTAAGCAAAATGAAGAATTTCCTAGATGCTTTATCTCTAGCAACCACATGCTGCTGGTGAAAAGCAAAACAGCTGCTTGCTATTGAGATGAATTACATTATCTAACCTAGCGCCTTTCCCCTTCTTCAGTTTGCTTCTGAAATAATTTCACAATCTCTTACATTGCTATTGTCATGTTTTTGTGAGACTCAAAGTAGAAAGTTTTCTCAGGAAAGTTTCATTTTTTTTCAAGTTTTGTTTTGTTTTTGGTTTATCTGTTTTGGTTACATCAGACAACTCACTTTTAATTCAGCCTTAGGGTAGATTATTTGAATGGATATACAAATTTGATTAACATTGCTTAATCAAATTCTTGATTTTTAATTTTCTCCTATCACCATTATGAAGCATGAACTAATATTGAAGAGTCTGGACTCAAATTTGAATTAAATATCAAACATCTAATAGAGTCATAGCAATAACAGTAATAGTTACTGGGCACTCATTGCTTACCAGGCCCTGTTTTCTGTACTTTCCACTAATTTGTTCAGTTTTCACAACAAACTATTGTTGTCTCCATTGTACAGATGAGGCAACTAAACTAGAGAAATTAAGTCATTTGCCCAAGATCTCACAGCAAGTGGTAGAGTGAAAGTGTAGACCCCAGGGTTGCATGTCTGACTCCACACTTCACTATGCATCACATAGGACTAAATTGAAAACAGACGTGTTTTTCCACAACCCCTGACATTTTAGAAGAGCAAGCACTGCCTCTGTGGTGAGAACTGGGTTTGCACCCCAGTCACAGTTCTTAGGGAAAGCTTCCAATTCAGATTTTCTTTTTTTTTTTTTCTCAAAAGTTGCATTTTAATACATGTTATCAAACATAACAGAAAAAAACAAATTTTCAGAAGCTGTACACACTGTTCACTGAAGACATTTGTTGAGGCAAATAGAAAAAAAATTGTTACAATCATAATTTTTCTAACTTTGCACAAAATTATAAGCAGATTACATTCTTCATATTAAACATCTTTATATGCACTTTCAATGAACAGTATATATATATATTTATATATTTTTATCAACCATCATTACTATACCCATTCCCCTTTCCTGCCCCCCGCCTCCCCCATGTCACGTCCAGTGTTTCTCTATTTCAGATTTTCTTATTTACAAACTTGAGATAATAGTCATTACCTAAAATAGTTGAGAAGATTGAGACCCAGTACTGTGAGGTATGCAGAAACATTCTTATTACATTATTACCACCACTAAGAATAACAGTAACCAACCTCCGGGGTGGACAGAAAATGTCAATGTTATGTGGTGTTATTAAATGTTTGAATAATTCTATGTAATATGTAAATATCTCAAGTAGATAGAAAGCTCATATTAATAATTACTAACTTGATGGCCAACTGATTGGGAAGTACTTCACCAGCGTCATCTCATTTAAACCATCCCTAGGAATGTACTAGCATCGTCTTCATTTTGCAAATGAGGAAACAGAAACACAAAGAGGTTAAGCAACATGCCCAGCCAAAATTTGAACTCTGGCCGCTCAACTCCACAGCTCACGGTCTCAATTACCACATTGTCCAACAGTATTTCTCAAATATTCTTGGCTGGGATTGTCAATAATAAGAACCTAAAATAGGCTCAGCTTGCATTTCTCTCTTAAGTATTAATGTTTGCCTACCATAAAGAGATAGGAAGGTAATAATCACCTGTTTCCAACAGCCCTATTAGCAGCTTGGGCTCCATAGAAACAAACACTGAGGTAGAGTTTGGGGTGCAGGATATTTCTTAGGTACAGTGTCTGTGCAAGAAAGGGGCAAGAAGCAGAAAGGGGCAGAGGAAGAGGCTGGATGGTACTGCACACACAACCAAACTACTCAACCAGCACAGAGCTCAGGTGCAAGCACTACCTGTCCCAACGTCCCAACTCTGGAAGAAGTAACCTGACCCATACCTCCCTCACTCAGTCACTGGTTACAGCTACCCAGGGAGGAGCTGACAGTAAAAGCGTTTCTCTTCTGCTAAGGCAGGCACCAAAAGAGCTGAGAGCTGGTGGCTATTTGCAGAGTATGCCTCTGAAACTGGGGAGTAATTACTTTTTTGAAAAGCATTCTGAGTTGCACACCTCCCTGTCCACACGTCTCATCTGTGCGTACACACATACACACACACACTCCTAGAGGCTTAGAACTTCACCAAGGTCTTAGTCCATTCAGGCTGTTGTAGCAAAGTGCCCTCTCCTGGGTGGCTTGTAACAGCTGTAATTTATTTTTGGCAGTTCTGGAGGCTAGAAATTTGAGGTTGGGTGTGTGCCAGTATAGCCTGGTTTGGTAAACGCTTTCTTATAGGTTGCAGACTGCAGAGTTCTCTAGTTGTAGCCTCGCATGAAAGAAAATGCAGATGCTCTTTGGGATCCCTTTTATAAAGGTATTAATCTCTAAAGGCTCAGCCCTCATGGCCTCATCATCTTCCAAAGGTGCTGCCTTATAATACTGTCAATGTGGGGCTTTGGATTTCAGCATCTAAATTAAGGCAGAGGGACCCAGACATTCAGTTTATAACAGCTGATCAGTGATCTATCTATCATATGCAAGAAGCCAAATATTCTTTCAGATTGAAGGATTTTCTAAGATTCCTACTCTAGTCCATATATTAAAAACCCTTCAGTCATGTTTTGCCCTCCTAAAGATGAAGGCCAAAGCCCTCCCCAGCTTGATCCCTAGACTCCCAGCCTCTTCCCACTCCTTCCTGGAATACTTTGTCCCTAGCACAACACCTCCCTCATGCTGCAACTCTGCACCAAGCCTGAGCTCAGAATCGCTTCCTTAGAAGAAGCTGGACCAGGTAGAACCCTCACTACAGAAGATGGTGTCCCTTTGACCTTTGAATGCATTCCCTCTAGTCACTTCCTCAGTGACTATCCTCCTTCTGGGCTGTTATTCCTAGAGAATAGAGAATTAAACTTTAGATTCCCAGCACGTATCGTAGTACAGGACACATGGTCGGCATCCTATAAATTTGCATTCATTTAGACTGCACTGGATAGATCTGGAAGATAATGGGCTGACAAAGGGGAGACTCCTTTTCTTCTTGTCGAAAATGATTTTGCTGTTTTCCTTCTCAGACCTTCTATGCATTTTCCAAAGTAATACTCTCCACCTAAACAAAAGGGATCACAGGCTAAGACTGACCAACTAACAGAACAGAATAGATTTTTATCTCTGACTGCCTTTACTCAGCTTTAGGAAAGGATATAAGACAGGAAATAAGTATGATCAGTGCAGCATCCTCATCCAGCTGGGAAGCCCAACAACGACTTGACTGAACCCCTTAAGTCCACACAGGGCATGCCTCAGAGAGGAATGCATGTTTGTGCACATCAGCTTGACATAAAGAAGCTGCAGTCTCTATCACCTAACCGATCTCCATGTGCTGTTGTGATGACATTAGGCCCAGCACCTGAAAACCAACTTCTAGTTCACCATCCAGTACAGTCCTGCAGAGCAGAGATTCCCCAGGATAAAAGGCAGCCACAACACACCAGATTTAACTCTGTAATTTCCTAGGCAAGAGGACCTGTGGGCATTTTCCCAGACGGACCTGGGTCAGCGCAGTCCTGATGCTAACTTGTTACTCACAAATATGCTTTGGCACTTACTTGTTAAGTGACAGTGAACAAGTTTCTTAATTTCTCTACGCCTAAATTTCCTCATTTGCAGACTGTGGGTAAGTGCCTGCCTCAAGGATTGTGGAAAGTTGTAGATCAGCTAGATAAGCTAAAGGTTTCACTTGAAAATAAATAACTTTGTATTCAGTGGAGCATAACAACAACTGCACTGGGGATTAGCCGCTTGGCCCAATGATTCTGTGCTGCCTTTATGTGTTCAGGTTATGACAACTCGAGAAGACAAAGTGGTCATTGTACAAAGGAAAGATGGTACTCGGATCGTGGATCATGCTGATGGTACCAGAATCACAACCTTTTATCAAGTTTATGAAGATCAGATTATTTCTCCAGAAGATCAAGAAACAAGTAAGTTTTATTTTTCAAATGTGTTACAATATTTTATAACTCATTAGCATAATATAGATGCAGTCCTTAAAGATTGCTGAACACACACCTAAGAAAAATAATTTTTTATAAATTAGACCAACCAAAGGACACTCATGCAATCCATATCAGGACCTATTAGAACCTTGTGTTGTGTTGCTATTATTTATTATTGTTGTTGTTGTAGTTATTGTTACTATTTTGCTGTTTGTCATGGTTTCCTGATTTAATTTTATTTTTAACTGACAAATAAAAATCACATCTATTTGCCATGTGCAACATAATGTGTTGAAAATGCATATGCTGTAAAATAGCTCAATCAATCTAATTAACACATTCATTACCTCAACACATTTTTTTTTGTAGTGAGAACACTTAAAATCTACTGTCAGCAATTTATAAAATACAGTATATTATTATTTACTATACTCACCATGTGATACAAAGATATCTTGAACTTAGTCCTCCTATCTAGCTGAAATTTTGTGTCATTTGACTAACGTCTCCCCAAATGTAACCCTTCCCCATAACACTTAAGAGCCACCATTCTTTTCTCTACTTGTATGAGTCTAACTTTTTATGAGTCCACATATAAGTAAGATCATGCAATATTTTTCTTTTCTGGCTTATTTACTTAACATAATATACTCCAGTTTCATTCATGTTGTTGAAAATGACAGAATTTTCCTCCTTTTTAAGGCTGAATGACATCCTATTGCGTATCTTTACGTTATTTTCTTTATCTATTAATCCATGATGGACACTTGGATTGATTCCAGATCTTGGCTACTGTGATAATGGCTGCAAAGAAGAAGAGAGAGCATCACCACATTTTATAACGCTCTTTATACTCAACAGAGACAGGAGTGATAACAGTTCTCGTTAGCGTATAGATAATCTTTCTTATTTATACCGCTAAAGCCACATTGGAGCCAACTGAATGCAAATAATTATGACTCGTTCATCCTGGCTATTAGCCCTCAGATTTATATCCTTTGATCCTGAAGGCATCTAATTTGCATAAACAGGTGACTTCAGGTTGGTCTTCCTTCAAATCTGAACATATCTCATTGTCAGCTGGGTAGTGTAAGAAAAAAGGAAGCTGCAACTGCTAATTAACTGGAACCTGCTCAAAGAATCAAAGAGCCTGCCACTCTTCTATCATGAATTTAAAGAGTATTTTTAAAGGGAAGTTATTCCCTAACTCTCCCTTTTACTAAATCCCTTTTTTTATTGTATATATTTAAGGTGAATAACATGATGCTTTGATATCTTTATATATAGTGAAATGATTACTATAGTCAAGCAAATTAACAGTCCATCACCTCACATAATTATTGTGTGTGTTAAGAACACTTAAAATCTACTTTCTTAGAATATTTACATTATATTATTGATTATAATCCTCTTGTTAGACTTTAGATCTCTAGACATTTATCTTGAATATGTGCAAGTTTGCACCTTTGACCCACATCTCCCCACTCCTACTCTGTAAAATCATGTATTTAATATGATGCACTAATTTTGTTTTTGTATGTATATAGAAAGAGATACTCTTCTATATTCCACAAGGAAACAGGTGAAGGGATGGTACTTTCAACACTGAGTATCATATTGAAATATTGCCAAAACATAAATGTCCATCAATGACAGAACAGAAAAATAAAATATGGTGCGTTCATACAAAAAGAACACTGTATAGTGGTTATAAGAAATATCACACACAGAAACACACATGCACACACACATTTATCAAGAGCACTCAAGGCTTCAACACAATGTTAAAAGGTAAAAGCAGGTAGAGAATGGTAGGTACAATAATTATGTAATCATATAATTACATGGAGTAATGTATATAATCATATAACTCCATAGAATAATATATAATTTTTGTAAATTTAAAGAAAAAATATTACATATTGTTTTTGACATATATTTATATTATAAAAATCAATTGTAAGGAGTAGTTAAATCCAGGCACAAGAGAAATTTCAATGTTATAATTTTCCTCTTATATACATATTATTAATATTGAAACAAATATGGCAAAACAGTAACAAGCATAAATTTTGAGTGGTCAATACATGAGTGGTAAATTTAAATGTTATGCTTTTCAAATTGAAAAACATTCAAAATAAAAAGAATAATGAGAATAAGACAGTATACTAAATTTAGCATGAAAATTTGTTCTGGAAGAATTATTCTGAATCACCAAAATAGGCCACACTCCTATCCTGTGGAATCTGCTTTCCATGGGAATCCAGACAGCCAGGAGACAGCAACAAGATCCACAAGACAGGGTCTATTTTCCAGTGTCTGCCTCATCTCAGATCTGCTTACCATGTATTTGCTTGTAGCTGAAGATCCCCAGACCATCACCAGACAGGTAAAGTGTATGAGGATAGAAAACTCACACTATGCCACTGTTATCACCAACTGTGAGGACAGCAGCTGCTGCGCCACCTTTGGGGATGGAACATCTATTATTGCAAAGCCACAGGGAACATACCAGGTAGGTCTAATTGGAAAATGAGGAGTGCCAAACGTATGTGTCCATTCCTCTAAGAAAACCTACTCCCCTGGGGCAGTGAACATTTCTGCAGTTTTAACTGCTCTTTTTTTTCTCCTGAACTTAGAATACACTTCTCGGACTTTAATTTACTCATCTTCCTTTTGCAATCTATTCCAGAAAAACATTGCCTTGCTTGTTTTGCAAAGGTTTGGTAACTCTGGATTAGGTTATAAGCCAAAATACATTTGCTAAGGAATCCCTATATGCTAGTGCTGTGGGTGTTAGGAGCATTTGGATGATCTGGCTCCTGGCTATCTGCTGAGCCATCTCCAGCTTTTCTTTCTTTTCTTTTAAAAATTTGTATTGATTGATTGATTGGTACCAGGGATTGAACCCAAGGACCTTTAACCACTGAGCCATATCACCAGCTCTTTTTTAAATACAACTTTATTTTGAGACAAGTTCTCACTAGGTCAGCTTTACTAGATTGCTGGAGCTGGCTTTGAACCTGTGAAGCTCCTGCCTCAGCCTCACAAGCCACTGGAATTACAGGCGTGCACTATTGCCCCCTGATTCCGGCCTCATTCTTAACCTTCTATCCCTGCCTCCAGTCCATCCCTGCTGTCTGAAGATACATCATTTGTACAGTCTTAGGAAAGCAGTTTGCCCAGCTGAAGCAAAACTTTGTTCTTGGAAGGTCAAGGAGGAACATGTTAGCGTCTCTCCCATCTCCTCCATTTTCCTCTTAAACACAACTACCTGACGTCAGCCTGCAGTCCTTTTAGTCTTGAAAGGATTTGACTTCACCATTTCACTAGCTAGAGGTGGAATGTGGAGCCAGGACATCACATACCACCTCAAAGGTATTGAGAACTCAGAATCAGAACATGATGAACAAAGATCTCACTGAAAAACATTTGTTCCTGAAGCCAGTTTATCCCTCCTGAAAATAATGTTGTCCTCCTTCATTCAGCATAGATTATCTTGGGGTGAAGGAACTGCTGAAAGTGAAAGGTGAAAGAAAACATAGATGTAAATGTTTATGTCCTCGGATTAGGCAATGGTTTCTTTGGTACCATTCCAAAAGTTTAAAATAAAAACAACTAAAAATTTTTTTGAATAAAAATAAAAATTTGCCCCAAAGGACACCAGGAAAGCAAAAGATAAACTACAGAAGGCATTATTTGCATATCATATATATGATAATGGTTATCGATGCATAGGATAAATAAAGAACCACAACTCAACAGTAAAATGACTAATAATCTAATTTTAAAATGAACAAAGGATTTTTATTTGTCCAAGAAAAAACAAATGGTAAATAAGCCACAAAAATATGCTTAACATCATTAGTCACTTAGGGAAGTGCAAACCAAACCATAATCAGATGCTACTTTATATTCACTAGAATAACTGTAATCAAAAAAAGGGACAATCACAAGTGTGATCGAGGATGTGGGAAAACTGGAATCCTCACACATTGCCAGAAGGGATTATAGTAATGCAGTTGCTTTGGGAAACAGCTTGACAATTCCTCAAAAAGTAAACATGAGCCAGGCGCGGTGGCGCAAGCCTGTAATCTCAGCACTTAGGGAGGCTGAGACAGAAGAATCACGAGTTCAAAGCCAGCCTCAGCAACGGCGAGGTGTTAAGCAACTCAGTGAGACCCTGTCTCTACATAAAACACAAAAGAGGGCTGGGGATGTGGCTCGGTGGTCGAGTGCCCCTGAGTTCAATCTCCAGTAACAACAACAACAAAAAAGTAAACATGGTTGTCATATGAGGTGGAATGTGGAGCAATTCCACCCCCAGATATATATCCAAAAAAAATTAAAACACACATCCACACAAAAACTTATACATGGATGATTATAGCAGAACTTTGAGACTTTTTAAAAAACTGTATAACAACTCATGAGTGGTAAATTAAATGTGAGATAGTCATAGAATGACATATCATTTACCCATATAACAGAAGTCATCTATAAGGTGGAATGAATTACTGATACATGCTACAACTTGGATGAATCCTGAAAATATGATGCGAAGTGACAGAAGCCAGACTGGAAAGGTCACATAGTGCATGCTTCCATTTATGTGAAAAGTCTAGAACAGATAAATCCAGAGATGGAGGATTAGTGGTTGCCAGAGCTTAGGGCTAGGAATGATGCAGAGTGACTGCTATAGGGATCAGGTTCTTTGGGGGTGATAAAAATGTTCTGGAATTAGTAATAATTGCACAATTTTGGAATATACTAAAAAATGACTGAATTGTACACTTTTAAAGTGTATGATTTTTTATTTGACAATTTTTATTATTAACATATTAATTTAAAAATCACTGGGTATCACTATGATGTTCCCACACATACTTGTATCATACATTTGTTATGTCCATTCTCCCTTCTCCTCTCCCTCCCACCTCCTCCTACCCCTTCCCCATTCCTAGTAGTCCTAAATAGTGAATTTATAATATGTGAATTATGTTTCAGAAAAGAATTTATCTAAACTAGAAGTCATTATATAAAATCTATTACTTAAGGACTGTCGATCACCAGAGGAATAAGGACCAATAAAAAAAACTTCTAACATTTATCATATCCTTTTGGCTCTTTCGGAGAGGCCTTTTATCCAAAACCTGATAGATCCTACAGGTTTTGTTTACCCTAGCTAGAATGCATTAAATGTAGAAAATAAAGGGCACAGAGCAATTGCTTAGAGGATGATACTAAAGTAGATAGGTAAAATGTGAGAACACAGAAGAACTGTATCTTAATTATTCAGTTTGCCACCTTATGAAGTAGTCCTTCCCAAGCCTTGGGTTATGTTTTCTTCCCAGAAATAACAGTTTGTGACTTGGACCTACTGATTTTTTTTTCCCTAACATGATTTTCTAAGGCTTCAAATTGAACAAGAAATTGAGAATCCTCTCTGTCTTGCTTTTCCTCTTCCAGGTGCTACCTGCAAACACAGGCTGCCTTTACATTGATAGGGATTGTTCAGCTACATACTGCCATGAATCTGGTAGTATCTATAATTTCCAAAAGCGTGATCACCTGAGAGCCAGCAGGTACATCATGAAGCACACATCACAGATTATCTGTGAGGTCCTGGATCCTGAAGGAAACAACTTTCAGGTGAAGTACATCTTCACTATGGAGAGAGAGCCTGTGGCTCTGTTTTTAAGACATTTCATGGTAGTCAGTGGCCATGCAGATTTTACTTCCATCATCTTGGGCTTAGTTAGCCACTTTCTGCCAATGCTTTGGGCAAGCAGTCATGAATGTCATTTTTTCTTTGATTTCTCAATTGTACTTTGATGGGGATGACAAACCCAACAATTGGAGCAATAGAAATGTTAAAGCCCAATAGATAATTAGAACAGAAAGAAAGAAATATTAGTAGACATTTAAAAATAATTCTAACACATGAAATTGTGTCATTTGTGGGTAAATGAATAGAATTGGAGAACATGATACTAAGTGAAATAAGCCAGATTCAGAAGGTCAAGAGTGGAATGTCTTCTCTCATATGCAGAAGCTGGAGGGGGAGAAGGGGTGAAAAAAGGATTAGAAAAGAGAGGGATTTCATGAAAATAGAAAGAAGACCAATAGAATAGAGAGGAAGAGGATCAAGAGGGAGGAATGAGGGGAGGGCATAGGGGAAGTACTGGGGAATGAGATCAATCAAATTATATTATGTGTATGTATGAATATAGAAATAATGAATCCCACTATCATTATAATGCACCAATGATAAACAAACAAACAAAAATAATGCCACCACAAAGAATGATACAAGAATGGTCTGTACCCAGGTTAAAGTGAGAGTAAACACAAGGCTACAGGCAAACGCATGTGACTAAGCAGAGTCCATGGAGTATTGTCTCAAAGGCTAAGAATGGGGAGGTGGAGAGTCTGGATAGGTGCTCAGCTATTTTATGGCAATGATCTGCCTTCCATTTCTGTCTGTGAACACTGAGACTGTCCCCTCACCTCTGGTTCAGGCACTCAAGGCATGGCCACTTGATATATTATATTGATATTATATTATATATTATATATTATATTGATGTCCTATGACCTAAATATGGTTTGTTGGGGTTTTGTTTTGTTTTTTACATTTTAGATTGTTAAAAAAAATCAAAAGAAGAATATTGTATCTTATTATATAAAAATGACAAGAAATTCAAGTTCAGTGTTGTTCATTAAGAACTATTGGAGGGACTGGGACTGTAGCTCAGCGGTAGAGTGCTTGCCTTGCATGCGTGAGGCCCTGGGTTTGATCCTCAGCACCACATACAAAGCAATAAAATAAAGACATTGTGTCCATCTACAACTGAAAAAAAAATATTTAAAAAAAAAAAAAAAGAACTATTGGAGGGGCTGGGATTGTGGCTCAGTGTTAAGTGTTGCCTCACATGCATGAGGTACTGGGTTCAATCCTCAGCACCACATAAAAATAAATAAATAAAATAAAGATAAAAAGAAAAAAACTGTTGGAGCACAGCCACACTTTTGTTTACTTATTTGTCTTTGGTTGTGTTTGCTCAAAATGGAAGAGTTGACAAAATGGATCAGGGACCTAAGCATTAGACCAGAGACCCTGTGCCTAAGTAGGCCCAGATCTACATCATGTTGGGTTAGGAACTAACTTTGTTAAGACTCCTAAAGTACAAGAAGTAAAATCAAGAATCAATAAATGGGATGGCATCAAATCAAAAAGCTTCTTCACAGCAAAGGAAAAGAGAGTATGAAGAGAAAGCCTACAGAATGGGAGAAAATCTTTGCCACCTCCTCAGATAGGGTATTAATATCGAGGATATACAAAGAACTCAAAAAATTTAACACCAAAAACTAAATAACCCAATCAATAAATAGGCAAAGGAACTGAGCAGGTACTTCACAGTAGAAGAAATATGGTTGGTCAACAAATATATGAAAAAATGTCTAATATCTCTAGATATTAAACCATTAGAGAAATTAAGTTTAATTTGCAATTAGAGAAATGCAGATTAAAACTACCTGAGATTTCATCTCCAATTAGAATGGCAATTATCAAAAATACAAACAACAGTAAGTGTTGGCGAGGTTGTGGGGAAAAAGGCACGCTCATACATTGCTGGTGGGACTGCAAATGGTACAACCAACCTGGAAAGCAGTATGGAGATTCCTCAGAAAAGTTGTAATGGAACCACCATTTGACCCAGTTATCCCACTCCTCAATATACCCAAAGGATTTAAAATCAGCATACTGTGGTGACAGCCACATCAATGTTGATAGCTGCTCATTTCACAATAGCTAAACTATGGAACCAACCTAGATGCCCTTCAGCAGATGAATGGATAAAGAAAATTTGATACACGCACATACATACACAGAGTGGAATATTACTCAGCCTTAAAGAAAATTATGGCATTTGCTGGTAAATGGATGGAACTGGAGACTGTTCTGCTAAGCAAAATAAGCCAATCCCAAGAAGCCAAAGGCAGAATGTTTTCTCTGATATGCGGATGATAACTTCACAATAATGGGAGTGGTTAGATAAAAATAGAAGTACTTTGGATTAGAAAAAGGGGAATGAAAGGAAGGGAGGGGAAACAGGAATAGGAAAGATAGTAGAATGAATCTCACATTACTATCCTATGTGTATATATGGTTATACAACCAATGTAATTCTACATCATGTACAACCAGAAAAATGAGAAGTTATACATGTATAATATGTCAAAATATATCCTACTATCACATATAACAAGTTAGAACAAATTTAAAAAATAATGGAATATTTGCATAGTTGCAACAGAGAATGTAGGGCTTATAAATCCTGAAGTATTTACTTCTAGTCCTTGACCAAAAAGGTTCACCGTCCCCTATTCTAAGCATTTCTTCCTCCCACCCTTCCTCCTTTTCTCTCTCCCTCTCTCCTCTCTCTCCCTCTCTTTCCTTTCTTCCTTCCTTCCTTCCAACTCCTTACCCAACCGTAGAATTTCCATTAGCTGGTGGGTATAAAGTTGTTTTTTAGATTTGAATTCATACCACAGAATCCCTAACTTTGTTCTGATATGCAGACAAGCCCTGATTCAACTTATTTTTTCTTTGCTAAAATACTGAGACTCTCCACAGCATGAGCTCAAATTGACAAATTTCAATTGATGAAAAAAAAAAAAAATCAAGGTAAAAATGAAAAGCCCAAACTCTTCCAGATCGAGGTGTCTGGCTTGCCCAGGCCAAGCATGTCTCATACCGTTGACCCTCCTCGCGGCATCCCCTTCAGTGGTCTGTGAGGCTGAACCACCCTCCTTCAGGGAGCCATACATGCCAGCTGTAGACGAGTGCTGTTTCTCATGTTGACAGTAAACTTGCTGCCCTCCGTATCTTCCCTTGTGCCCTCCTTCTGCCCTGGAATCTCTGCAGGAGAGCTTCCTCATGCAATGGCCTCTTCACTATTTCAACACAACTATCATACAACCTTTCCCTCCTTTAAAAATTCTCTAGTCTTAGAACGAATCCTCACAGGATGAGACTTTTCAGCCCCTCCCAAACCTCATAACTTTCCTCTAAATGCGTTCCAGTTTGTTTTCACAGTCTAGGTGTGGTTTATAAGACTCATGCTGTTGCATGATTAAGTACTTAAATGAACAGTCCCTTACAAATAAATAAACCTGATTTTCTGAGTATACCAAAAGATTACCTTTTTTCTCAGATTGGATCAGCAGAAATATGAGCCTGTTATTTTTTTCTGTTGGTTGCTTATATGCTTTGTGTCTTAGGTCATGGCTGATGGTACTGTATCAACTTTGTTACCTGGAAAAAAATCAGAAGATGATCTGAATGTAGAAACTGAGGGTTATGATAGTTTATCATCCACTCACCTTGAAAAGAATTATCAGCAAATCTATGGTGAACATGTTCCCAGGTAAAAGGCTAATAGTAATAGTTCCACGACTTTTATTCTCAATTCCTTACTGAAGAAGTCTTTAACTGAATAGTTCATGATTACATTTTTATCTCTTTAAACAGATTCTTTGTTATCTATGCTGATGGGTCAGGAATGGAACTTCTCCGTGACAGTGACATAGAAGAATACTTGTCCTTGGCCTATGGAGAACCAACTACTGTGGTTCTGCAAGAGCCAGTGCAGGAACAGCCAGGTAGAGAAGCCACGCATCTGGAGCATCCTTCTGCTCTCATCCTCTCACTCTCTCTCCATCCCATGCCAGCCTCTCCACTATTTCCCCTTTGCTCACTTTCTACTGCACTTTCCACCTGGCCATGCCAACTATTTATATAGCTTTTTGAATTCCTGTTGCTATCATCTTTATCTGAGTATCAGCCTATGCAAACTGATACTGAGTCCAAATTCCTCTTCTGTAAGCAGAACTGTATCTATGTTTAATTATAGACCTATGCTCCTATTTATGAGTTCATTTCATCCTGGTGAGAAAACACAAAGAAAAATGAGAGATCTCTCACAAGTTCATTTTGGGGGTTCATTTTGAAGGTTTGATTTGGTGGAATTGAATAAAAGAAAAGATGTTTTGTGTTTGAGTTAGGATGCAAATGTGAGATATGTGAGTTATATAAGCCATCCTCATTAGGAATTTATTTTTTAGTGCATTGATGCACATGTACATAATGTAATATGCCTTGCCCGTTGCAAATCTGGAGAGAAGGGGTCCGTAACTGGTTATGCAGTACATATGTGGAACTGTGTGAGAATAAGAATTTAGGTCAGATTTCTTTGGTAGCCATTTAACTAGCATCACTTGGCATTCCTGAGTGCTAGGAATACAGTGGTGAGCTATAGACCCTGTTTCCATGGAGCTTATACTTTAATGGGAGACATGGGCATTAATCACACAGTAATACAAATAACCCTATAAGTATAAATTGGGCTGAAGTTTATGAAGGAAAGGAATGTTGTTTCATGACAGCGTCTAAAGGAGAAATCTGATACAATGAAGAAATCTTCCCTAAAGACCCTTGAGCTGAGAGCTAGTGGATAACTAGTGTTACTTCAGGCAAGAAGGAGAAGCTTTTTAGAAAAGAGAACACAAAGAAAGAATCATGACACATTGTATAACAGGGTGAGCAAAAAGGCCATCAAGACTAGAGCACAGAGAGGGCGAATGGTGCAAGTTGAGGCAGGGGACAAAAAATATGACCATTTTATTTCAGGAGCAATGGAAAGTCAAAGAAGAATTTTAACATGGACATAGCCAGTCATGCTGACTGCAGGGGAGAATCACTTAGAATGCACATGGGTAGAAAGTCTAGTTAGTTGGTCCTAGTATAGAACAGGGTGGTTCTGAGGCACATGACATAATGTAGGGTCTGTGGAAAGGGCAGAAGTAGATGGACTCAAGGAAGTTTGTTGGTAGAACTGGCAGGATTGGGTATGTTTATCAAGAGATAGCAAGGCATCAGCGAGTTCTTCTAGGTGCTCTAAATCCAGTTTCTAGGTGTTACAATGACTAACTGCCTCCTTGTCTTGCTAGATTCTCAGGTCCGTAAGCACAATCACTGTGCCTCACTAAAATTGTTGTGTAGAAGGCAGTTCAAAAGTGTGTTGAGGACCTGGGGTTGTGGCTCAGTTGTAGAGCGCTTACCTAGCATGTGTGAGGCACTGGGTTCAGTCCTCAGCACCACATATAAAAAAATAAAAATAAGATCTATCAACAACTAATAAAAAATATATTTTTTAAAAAAGTGTGTTTAGCCAGGAGTGGTGGTACATGTCTGCAATCTCAGCAGCTTGGGAGGCTGAAGTAGGAGGATCACAAGTTCAAGGCCACCCTCAGCAACATAGTGAGGTCCTAAGCAACTTAGTGAAACCCTGTCACAAAATTAAAAAAAAAAAAAAAAAAGACTGGGATGTGACTCAGTTGTTAAGCACTCTTAAGTTAAATTTAAAAGATGTTTGTTGGATTTAGTGAATGCCTGTTGAATTTATCAGGACAATTTTGATGGAGAAATAATCTTTTGATGATTCTCTTTGAACCAGGTGCTCTGAGTATCACAGTCCTTCGTCCTTTCCATGAAGCTTCACTATGGCTAATAAAAAAGGAATTAAGTACAATCGTTCCTCCTAATCTCCAGTCAAGGTCGTGGGAGACATTCCCCTCAGTCGAGGTATTCAGATTCTGCACAAGTCACTTTATTTGCATATCCATCTATCAGTGGACCAGAATCTCAGGTCTTCTTCCACATATTCATACATTTTCATCCTTTAGTAAATTGTTAATGCCTTCAAGGGGTTTTAGATTTGAAGATTTTTGACATTTGTAGATGTAGCAATAGAATTTTAGAGAAATACATCTGACCAGACAATTTCAGTTTTATTACTGTTATCCTATATTGCAGACTTGAGCATCTTCCCACAATATAAAAATATCCTTTCTGAATAACCCACATTACACTCTCCTAGCATGCAATTACTGGTATTATGCCATTCCCTCTTGCCTCTTCTTACCTGTTACTTTTAACACAGAATTTTGGTTCTTCCACACTTCCCATTTCCCCTTTCACATATTAAAAATGTACAACCCAGGCATGTAAGAGTAATGTAAAGGAGTATATATGTATTTTGCAACTGCAGTGTTAGAAAGTAAATACTGCGATTGTATCAGATTAGAGGAGCTTTACTTAAGGTTTTGGGTTTTTTTTTTTAAGAATGAACGAAAATATTTTGACAAGAATCAGGAAGTCTTGCATCTTGTGAGTTTTCCCATTTTATTTTGCAAGCAATTTATGAAATGTGTACACCACATTGTAAGGTTTTAAGTTATTAAATAAATGAACATGCTGATAATATGGTCAGAACAGGACACTAGTGTCAAGAGAGAAGGATAATAGTTTGGGATTGTGATTTTTGCTACCCTACACAGGTGATGGGCATTTCAAATAACGAAGATTTTCTCCCCCTATCATTTAACTTGGTGACTAATCAACATGATGAGATAAAGGTAACCATGAATTCATGCTCTGATTCGACAACTTATTAGTGTGAGATTTGGGACAGAGCACACTGGACCTAAATTTCCTTCTCTGAAAATGAAAAGTTCACAGCCTAACAGCTCATGAGGGCTATATCCAAGTTGAAAGTACCATGTGGTGATAAAGAATACACCACATCTAAGATTATTAAAGGACTTTATTCTCTTGCTCTGAAACTTCTTATGGTAAGAACCTCAAGCTCCTGAGTGGTCGCCACTGGGCCTTTTAAAATGAAACACAGCAGGCTCACTTGAGAACTCTCAGGATAGTAAAGCACACCACTTCTGGAGAACAGTTACAGGGATGACAAAGAGGTGAGTTTAAGGTAGACATTTCTTCTCAAAAAGTCCTGAGCAGACTGAAGGTGTGCCTAATCTGAAGTGAGCTCAAAAATGCCCATATCTCTGCCCAATTTCTCTCTCCTTCTAGTACAAAATAAACACAGAACCAGAAAGTCAGAGATTCTAATGTCTTAGGTTACCTGAAGGTATTAAGGAAATCACATACATTCGTCATAAGCCAGGCCACTATTTTATTCCCATGTTCAGCATTACTTAAGACTGCCCTAAATGCTACCCAGTGGGACGCATGCAACACAATTTTTAAATAGCCAGATTTGAAGCCTTGCCCAGTTCTATTATCAGTTTGTTTGTTTTTTTTATTCGTAGAACTTTTTGAGAACAAGGATTTTTTTTTCACCTTTGTATTTCTAACAAGTGGTTCCTGGTATAACATCTAGATAATTACTCAGCTGAAAAACAAAAAAACAAAAACAAAAAACAAAAAAACAACTATTGTTGGGCTAGGGTTGTAGCTCAGTGGTAGAGAATTTACCTAGTACATTTGAGGCACTGGGTTGTATCCTCAGCACCACATAAAAATAAATAAATGAAATAAAGGTATTGTGTTCATCTACAATTAAACACACACACACACACACACACACACACACACAATTGTTAAAATATTCTGATCTCTTTGGTGAATCCTTTGTTTTGTTTTGTTGACAGAAAAAAACTCCAGGACCTCCCTTTGGCACTCGTATTTGGAAGGGGCTTTGCATTGGGTCTAAACAACTAATGAGCACCCCTGCCCCTGTACTCAAAGTCCCCAACGTGCTACAGATACGCCAGTTCATCCAGCACGAGGTTATAAAGGATGAAGTGAAACTGAGGCTGCAGATTTCCCTTAAGGTAATATAATACAGGTGATTTGACCCAAAATGAATCAGGAACAAGGTAATCATTCCTCTTGGCTTCCTGAAGAACCTGAAATTACCTAATTCTACCAATATTTATTTAGTGCAAAAGAATGTCAATCTTCCAAGTAGAAGTTTGAGAAGCAGAAAATACTTAATGATTCCCATAAGGTGGAGGAATCATTAAGAGGCCCCCAAAACACTGAGAAGATAAGAAACTTTCATACATGATTGCTACATAGAGTCCTCTTTTCTTACTATACAGAAAGCTAGTCTAGCAACATCTGGAAAAAACAAAAAGAACCACATGTTAATCTAGTACTTGTCCATGGATGAAAAGGCTTGTTGCTTTGGAAGTGGTCTAAGAATTTGTAAATATATAATTAATTGTATGATGGTATCCATAACATCTCACTTTATATAGCTTAACTCCCTCAGAACAGAGATCATATGAGTTTTGTTTATGGCTATATGGAGCAGAGGATCATTATTTGCAAAAATGGATCAAATATTCATGGAAAAGGTAAATTATACTTCTCTTGGAAGCAAAGGCATGAACAAAGCAACTTACATTTATAGGTAGAATCATAAAGACTATGCCTGAAAATCTGCACATTTGCTTGAGGACACCAAATCACAGAGACAAAAACAGGCATCTCTGAGCTTGCCATGCAGTTCCATCCTATCCTTAAACCTTTTCTCATGGTCTTTGTAGGTCTTTGCTCATTAAACTACTAAGAAAAGGCTTTTCAGATTGCTTGATTAGTAACTGCTTGTTAAGCACTATCAATTTATCTCCTCTTAATCTTTTTGTAATATTTCAAATTGATGTTGACTACATTGGTCTCTCTACCTTATTCCTTATTTTTATCCATTTGTTTTATTCTACTGATTTAGGATTATATAAACCATATTCTAAAGAAAGAAGATGAGCTACAGGAAATGACAGTCAAGGATTCCAGAACTGAGGAGGAGAGAGGCAATGCTGCAGATCTCCTCAAGCTAGTTATGGTGAGAAATGTTTTATAGACCAATGTTTTTATTTTTATTTTTTCAGTATTAGATGCTTCCAGGCAAACATCATGAGGAATTGCCATATATTGTTTTCTACCACTTCTTTGAAGCATTCGCTTCCTCCTTATAGTTCCTTATTTCTGGGGAAAACTTATTCTTTATCTACTGATTTTTCCAAATACAGTTTAGGCTCTTCCTTTAATCAACATTTCTGAAGACCCTTGAGTAAAAGATGTATTGTCTTTTGAAGAAATTAGTATCAATTGAAACATCGAATGAAGTAATAAGTGAAATATGAAGGATTAAGAAAAAAATAATTCATGTAACTTAAAATGATTTCCATTTTTAGAAATTTGTTCAAGTAAAAGGAATGACCAGAAATCAAACTTTATATTTGTATTAAAAAACTAATTCAATTTGATGGTAATTTCTATAACAAATCAATTTGAGCACAAAAATAATGCTTCTAATGTAATACAATCATCATCAAGTAATTTTATCTTCATTTCAGTCTTTCCCTAAAATGGAGGAAACTACAAAAAGTCATTCTAATGAAGGTAACTTGGTATTTCATATTTTTCTGTGATATATTTACAAATTTCAAATGAATAACCTTAAATACACTTATTTGTTATTCTTTCATCTGATAGCAGTCTCATGTACATACGCCTCCGTTCCCACATTGGCCATGTTGTGTTGTAATGTTTTTTGTGTGTTATGTTTTATTCTGCTTGAATTAAGAGCTCTTTGAAAACCATGATTGCTTCTAACTCATCTCTAATTTTCATTTATTGAATGAAACACGTTGACATTTGACTTTAATAGTTGTTAACCACAACTATTTAGAACATAACTAAGATATTATAGGAAGGGAACAATTAACAACCACCATTCACACCCATACTCATGCACAGAATTTTTGAACAACTATACAATTATTACCAAAACCTTGTACTATTCTACACTTGAACAGTTTAGTCTTAGAAGATCTTCTCAAAGTGTATTACACAAACTCCAACAGATTTGGTTGGTTTGTATGTGGAGCAAGTTGTGCTGTTACTTCACTGGGTTGAGCTCAGAATCAGAGTCTCTATTCTTTATACTTGTAGCATTCCAGTAGAATATCAGCACCTCACCCACTGAGACACAGTATTCTCACTGCTTGAATACTGAACCTCTATCTTGAACCCCCCAAAAATTTGGTTATATGGTTTCAGAGTTCATAGCAAACAAACAGTGGAGAATTATGTGGATTTTGTTTTGTTTTGGTTTTGGTTTGTTGTTTTCAGCCTTACATACTGGCAGACATGGGTTCATTCAGCCCACAGACATGTTTTATGTATCCTCCACAGTGTTGGCTTATACATTTATTTTCGATGGTGTTCTTGTTAATCTAGATTTTTCCCTCTTTGAAGCATCACATCAACACAAAGTTACATTTGGCTGAAGGTGATTATCAGCTGTCCCTTCAGAATGACCATCACAAAAAAACCCATCACAAACCCTAATACTCTGTGTCCTTACGCTTTAGCATCACTCTTCCTGGATGGCCCTGTAATAGAGTTACTAGAGTTAGTGAATACAAATACAAAAGACCTAATTAAAACTAAATTTTATATTAAAAATACAGTTAATTTTTAGTATAAGAATGTCCCTAAGATAGCATGGGACATACTTAATCTAAAACTTTTTTCATTTATCTGAAATTCAAATTTAATAGGGTACCCTATACTTTATCTGACAGACTTACCCTCTGGCTTCAAACTTGTAACCTTTGGCTCAAGTGCACAGGCAAAATAGAAGGAAACACACAAATTTCCCAATAGCAAGGGACAAACTAAGTATTTCTTGAACTGATCCAGCAGGCAAACAGCCTCCTGAATATTTGGGTTATTTCTTAAGAGTTAGTCTGTGCAGTGGCTCCACTAAAAATGAGTTTTATGATAAAATAAGTTTGGATAATATTGCATATTATCTTAGTTTCTTGGAAAGTCACAATGTACATTAACTAATTAAAGATGAGGAAAAGTCCTACAAAACATAGTTAACTTTGCATCAATCAATGTTTACTAAGCTCATAGAATTATGGAGCATGGCAACTGTTTTTCCTGTTCTCCTGTTGACATCCCCCAAGACCGTGTTCTGTGAATAAACTCATTGTATTATATATAGATCCTTAGATTCAGGGAGCAGTTCCATGTTTAGAAAAATAGTTTAGTATGATGGTTAACTTGTTTTAAGTTTTGCCATTTTAGATATGAGCGAATTCAGTTGAGTGGAACAGATTCCCTAATGATGTGGGATAAATGAGGTATCACTGCATTTAACATTTTGACTGCAAGATGAGTGTTCGCTACCACAACGCTTCACTAAAGTAGTCTGGTTTACTGTGGTAAACTTCACTAAAGTAAACTTTACTTCACTAGTAAACTTTACTTCACTAAAGTAGTCTGGTTTACCATCACAGCTTGGTCATGGAAGTTTTGGTAAATCTTTGCTAGATTAAATGTAGTCTCGTAACAGCTCAAATTAGTAACTAGTTACTGATTGTGTGTTGTACTATGGAGAAGTATGGATAAATGTTAAATGCATGTTTTTTAAAGTTGCAGCTCATCTAACTGATTTATTCAAGCAATCTTTGGCCTCTGCTGTAAAAGGTCCACCAGATACATTTGGTAAAGATTTGTTTGGAAAGAAATGGAGGTAAACTAATCCAATAATATTTTCTTTTTTTAAAAATTTTTTAAAAATATTTTTTAGATGTTGATGGACCTATATTTTATTCATCTACTTATATGTGGGGCTGAGAATCAACCCCAATGCCTCACACATGCTAGGCAAGTGCTCTACCACTGAGCCACAACCCCAGCCCCAATAATATTTTCTAAGTAGTGTGAGGCATACAATGATGGAGAAAATGGAAAGACAAGGGTCACAACTATGGGTGACCATGTCAATGAATCACAGCCCTTCGTCACGCACAGTGTTAACAGCTCTTCATATGGCGCTGGTTCTTCTTTTACTGTTTGTAATCTGTGTAAGGCCCTCGTCATCGTACTTTTTTTTTTTTTCCATTTCACATAGGAACACAGAATCAGAAAAACGCTGGAAAGAAAAGATAACACAAAAGAGGTAATTCTACCTTGCAGTCTATACAAACACGTGAAAAGCCCAGAGTCATAGAATCCTGGAGTTGGAGAGGTGACAAAGTCTTACTGGCCAGGTCTCCAGCTGTTATTTGACCCCCTTTCTACAACATTTCTACCAAGGTGGCATTCAGCTTCCATGTGGTGATGACACTCTTTTGAGAAAGCCCACTTGGCCATTCAGAATATCCTGAGCTAGAAAGCTTTCAAGGCACTCTGTGCAGTCAGCAATTCTAATACACTTGTAAAATATTCTGGGACTCCATGCAGAACATGGTCACCAATTCAAGGGTTCCTGTCATTTCTACCCAAGGAATGTGCTATAAGCATTGTGGAGTCTGATTTCCTTTCAATTCCAGATCTCTTGCCATAAGGGTAGGACATGTGATAGTATTATACATACCTGCAAGGTTTCTCTTCAGAATGACTTCCAAAATGATTGTGCTTCTTCATTAAGATGTCAGTGTGTTGGGGAAGTGACAAGATTTTAAATCTCCTGGCTCACACCCATCAATAAGTTCAAGCTAGAAGGTATACACATGTATCATAGAGGGAAACTATCTTTTTCTCTACCCATCCTAGGTCCATGGCTGAGGTTCCTATAATGAAAGACAGATTTAGCAGAGAAAAACATGCAAAATTTCAGTTTTACATGACATGGGAAGTTCATAAGGAAATAAAGACCCCAAAGAAAAGGTTAAACTTATGTATTTGTATGCTAGATTTGATGAAGAATGGAAGACCCTGGGAAATAGAGTAGGACATTATGAGCTGATGGGAACAAATTGGGAGAAACTTACCAAGGCCTCTTCACCTCCTGTGTCCCTGTCTTTAGAGATAAGGATGTTTCTTGCCTACAGGTACAGGGAGTCAGATGGTCTGCTTCAGAAAAAGGTCAGGAAATCCTTCCTAGGTTTTATGACCTGGAAATCATACTGAAAAGATTAGTGACAATGACTGCCAATGGGGAAAGAGACTGGACGTCAGGGGACAGTGTGAAATGGAGATTTTCTTTTTATTACATACTATTTGATGCCTTTTGAATTATATACATAATCATGTGTTTTCTGATTTCTTTAAATATTGAAACATTTTAACAATTCCAAGCTTAACTTGAGGATAGTGGCAAGCCAGTGAAAGCAAACACACAATCAAAGATGTGTCATAGAAAGAAAAAATGCTGGCAACATGGAAGTGATTAGGTGTAGGAAATAGAGTTTCAAGGAAATGGAAGGTGGTCAACAAATATCAGATGCTGTGGAAGAATAAAAAATGCAAATTTAAAAAGGCACTTGGGTTTATCAGTGTGGAAGTTTATTGCTTCTTTTGTGAGCACAGCTTTAAGACAGTGGTAAGCAATAGCCAGATGACCATGTAGATTGATGAATGGATCCAGTGAGGCCAGAGAGCTAAGCTACTTTTAATGGTAAAATGAAGTTCTTTAAATAAGATGATGTGTCAATCATACCTGCCCACTTATTTTCCAGGCATGCCATCTCGTATAAGAGCACTGGCCTTTGTGTCAGCATATCTGGAGTCAGTTGCATTTTGATTACTTACAGACTGTATGATCCCGGATGGTTGTGTCACATCAGTAAAATTTACTCAGGAAGTCAGTTTGCTTATCTGTAAAATATGAGCATAGATAGACTGCCAAATATTTAAAGTTTCTTTCAGCTCTCATACTGGATGACTGACAGCCAGCTAGTACATGCAGTTGTCTAGATCATGGGCTCGGAGACAAGCAACCCGGTTTTAATTCAGATGCCACCCTTTCTTAGTGATATGGTTTGGAATAGGTAACTTAGCCCCTTTACACTTTTATTTTCTGACCTGTAAAATGGAGATAATAAGTCTTACTTAGTGACTGTTTTTACACATCTCATCAGCCTTTCCAAGTTATTGTCCCCCCACCAGAGGGATTCTGGAATTGAAAGGGCAACTAGCAGAATTATCATGATTGCTTTTATTTAAATTTGTAACTGCTGACCACGTTATTCCTAAACCATTCTTCAGGTTTGGTTTTGTTTTTCTATTACCACTGCTAAAATTAGGAGAACCAGTAGACTCTAGCTCTCAATTAAATTTCAAAGAATTTTCAAAAGTTCAACCATCATAGGACTACATGGTTTCTAGTCATTTGAGATCAACTGTAAAATCAAACTAACATCTGGTATCATTATTCCCTACCTTATATGAGAGTTTGATTTCCAAAGCAGGAAGTGTGACTAACTGCAGAAGAAGTAAAAAATGAACCAAAACAAGTTGACCAAGAAAATATCCAATGAGCTAATTCTTACTAGTTTTCCTGTCATGATTGCATTGATTTTCTGCAATTTGGAGCTAAAAGTGGAATTTAGAGCTAAAAGTGCAAGTAAATAAAATTTTCAAATGTTCTCTTTTTTTTTTTCCTTTGCATCATTATGAAAACATCAACCAGGAAAGAAGCTGAGCAAACAAAAACTTATTTAATGGAAATTAGGAATAAAATAATACCACCTTATTTCAAATCTGAATTGGGCCAGTCCTATCAGTCTCAGGTAAATTGAATGTAATTAATAACAACTGTATTAGAGTCTTTATAAAAGTTGATGTATTACATATGCTAACATGTAAACTACCTTTCCTGATGCTTCATTATATACAGCATCAACGTCACTAACCTGTGCCCTTCAAATCCACATTCTCACAAGGAAAGATTAATTTCAGGACTCTAATGTTCACATGCTCTACCAACATATTACTGTTACTCCCCCACCCTGCCTTGTGTTCTGACCATAAATTACCTTTTCCCATCTATTTAAGTTCTTTCTGAGGTTGAGTCTCCCTACCAATGATCATCCTCTGATCAATTCATTTTGAAATTTTTTTCTATTAAAATTTTCTCATGTATCAACTGCTGAGATGGCACTAAGATATTATGAGTTTTTGGAAGCCCCAGAGGCAGAAATGCTCTCCTCTTCCATAGATGCTCACACCGGAGCCTCAGACCCAACCTTCCTCTCACTGCCCGGGAGTTCACTGAAACCTAAAGCACAGTGAATATTTTCACATGTTCAGGACACACAAAACATTTTTTTTAAGAACAATTTTCTTAAAAATTCCAGATGTATTGATAACAAAAGACAGAGAAGAAATTATAGAAAATAATGACCAATTAACCAAAGGTAGAATTCAGTTAATCAGCCTCTTGAAGAACTTTTAGTTTGTGAATTTTTTTTACAGGGCCTTAAAAATATGCTTTCATCATGACTCATTGGCTTAACATATTTTTAGCAGTTGCCTTTCAACATATTTAAGTCTATAATAAGTCTTTTGCTTTTTCCTTTAAGTTTAATTATCTGGAGAGCCTTTCTAAAAAACTGCCAAATTTTATAAAGAAAGATGAAGATGCAAGCAAAACAGCTTTTCAAGATACATCTGATCATCATTTAGGTAATATGTTAGTATAGTTCTTATTTATATTAAACTACACTTAATACTACCTCTTGGAACATAGTTCATGCCACCTTTTCTCTTAGTCATAGTGATACAACCTACTAGCACCTGCATATTACAGATTTGGCCAAGTTATATGAGGAAACCAAGATGTAAACAAAATTTAATTTTCATTCTCTGTATTTCAAATCAATCTGAAAGTATTTAGAAGACTTAGCTAATTTTAAAAAAACAAAGGAATAATGAAAATTGATGGGGAACAGGGCATTCACATGGTCTCAAAACAGCATCCCACATATACTAATTACAGTGAGTAAAATATAACCTTACAATGAAGTTGTAGCATTTTTCACCTTAACTAAATAAGCTAATTTCTACCAATAGTGAGACAACTTAGCATTAGGTGCTTTCTCATGTAATGCAATATAAAGCGCATATAGAATTCTTGTCAAAAATCCTTGATCTGGAGCTGGGTTTGTGGCTCAGTGGTAGAGCACTTGCCTTGCATGTGTGAAGCCCTGGGTTCCATTCTCAGCACCACATACAAATAAATGAATAAAATAAAGGTCTATCAACAACTAGAAAAATATTTTTTAAAAATCCTTAATCTGAATCTTATCAAAAGGAAACAATGAGACAAATATGTACCAGAATGTACATATTCTATAAGACAACTGATCTGGTCTCTTTAAAAAAAAGTCATTATCATTAAAATAAATAAATAGTAAATAAATATAAATAAGGAATTATTCTATCTTAATAAAAGCTATATGTAAGACATGAACTTTGGACCTTAGATTGTAAAAACATAGCTATAAAAGACATTTTAGAAAAATTACACAAGTTTGACTAGGAGACTTTAGATTACAGGTCTTTGTGAAATTACTATTGATTTCTTAGGTATAGTGGTGGTGTGGATATGTAATAAAATGTCCATATTCTCAGGAGATGCAAGCTGAAGAATTTAGGGATGAGATCAAATTTAATGCTTCTCTTTGATAAACTTCAGAATTTAAAATACCCAGATGATAGAGGAATTTTCTACTATATAATACAAAACCGGAAATTTTGCACAGCCTAAAGGAAACGCCTAGTTGCAAACAGAGTTTGCTAATCCAAGATTAAGACTGAAACCATGGCCTTTAAATGTGACAGGGAGAAGTCAGAGATGGCAGGTTGATGGAAATCATTGGGGAACAGGGCACTTGTATGGTCTCAAAACATCAACCCACATATACTAATTACAGTGAGTAAAATATAACCTTACAATGAAGTTGTGGCATTTTTCACCTTAACTAAATAAGCTAATTTCTACCAATAGGGAGACAACTTAGCATTAGGGGTCAGCACACATATAAGTTAAAAAGTGTTTCCCTGCCCTGTCCTGGCTATATTTCTTTAAAATTGATTTTATATGACACCTATTTCTTAGAGCTGTATATATTAATAAAGAACTACATTTTCAAAGTAATGAATGGATTTAAGATCAGGAACCTGTTTTTGAAAAGTACATCTCAGTCACCTAATGGTGATTACCAAGTTAAAGTAGAGACAGATTACTTGGCCTCTTCACAATACAATGAGGTGACAACTCTACTATTGGATCATAATGTCCACAATGAACTAGCCAGCCCCCAGGAAGCGTGAACTCAGTAGATACCATCCTGTTTGTTAATGGAAAACACTGAATCACATTGTGAAGTATCTCAGCCTCTTAATGGCTTTTATATTTAGTCTTTCTCAGGAGGGTAGGGCATAGAACCTATTTGTCGTTAAACATGATATTTGATGTTTATTCATATTAGCATCACTAGTTGTCATATCATTGCCCAAAATAATACTTTATAATGTCTGTTTGGGGTTTTTTAGATTCCAAGCCATCTACAGTTTCAGAAAAGAAATCCCCAAATATGCAAAAATCAGAGATTTTGGAAGACACTGTGAAATCAACTAGCCAGAACCAAACTGAAAATTTAACAAAATCTAATGAAGGTATGGCAGTTTGTATTATCTCATTCCTTCTCAAAACTGAACATTATAACTTTCTGGAGTATTGCAGATGGCACTAGGGGATGAGGGCATGGGGATGTGTTGGCAGTTATAGGAAAAATTCTAGAGGGCCATGGATCCTGGAGCTATGAAGATTTGTTAGGCTTTCTAGCACATTAAAGTATCTCAAAAAAATATTTTGATAATGACTACATGTCCCAGATCAAAGGAAAGAAGTTTACAAATACTTTTCTTAAGATTTGCTATTTTATTTCTTCATTTTATTTTATTTTATCCCCGATGGTTCTGACAGCTTAGGTGATTCATTAAGGGCCAAACACATGGTAGCTTTTCTTGAGTAGCTAGTAACCTGGTAGTTGGATGTAGATTTACTTATTTCAATTATTTTGGCAGGGGGATCTTCAGGTGCTAGAAGAGAAACATAAGATGTGGCCTCTTACACAGCGTGTAATCTTATTGGAGAGCACAAATTGAAATACAGAGCAGTAGAAAATAATGTCTAGTTACAATGGAGTCACATTACACTGATTTCACTGAAGTTAATTTAAATATGGTCGCTCAAAAAGAGCGAAAGAGAGAGAGTGGTTTAACTTTTGTAGATAGTTTTGCCAACACTTGATTCCTGTGGACATCCTTCTTTCTGAATGTGAGAATCTACATATGGATCTCAGTTATCTTGTATAAATAAAGTGTTTTTGCCAAATTTAAGGATAAATTAAGAGAGTTCCCCTACATGAGACTTTTGCCTTCCTGGCTTCAAACTTTTACTTAAGTTTTACTCCTTGAGTGGATAATTCTCAATGCCATCTGTGCCAGACACTCTTCTAGGCATAAAAATATAACATTCAGATGCCAAAGTCTTATGGCGCTTATGCACTGTGGGCAAACCTAAGCAATAAGTAAGCAGACAAATAAGTTAGATAAGATCATATTATAATAAATATTATGACAGAATATAACAATATAATGTATGAAAGGTGACTTGGGAAGAGGAGCAAAACTCCACTAGGGGATTGGAAGGTCTCTATGTGAAGGGACATTTGAGCAGAGGCAAGAACGAGGAGTAAGCCATACAAAAGTTAGGGAAGAGGAATATTGTGGGGGACAGCAAGTATGAAGACCACAAGGGGAAGGAGCATAAAAATGATGTATAGTTAGAATGTAATGAGCAAAGAAGGAAGTTGAAGAATATGAAGTCAGAGAGATGAGATCATGTAATGCTGCCTTGGAGCTTTTCAGTTGTATTCTAAGCACAGTTTTATTCAAGCACCACTGGGAAATTTTGAGCAAGGTCATAATGTGGCTAATATTAAAGACCACTCTGATATTTGTGAGGAAAGTCTGTGGCAAGGAAAGGAAAGAGTAGGGAAAAGTGGGAGCAGGAGGAAAGCAACAGAAGTCTTACGGGGGAGAATTGCGGATGACCTGGACTAAGAGCATTGAGGTACAGATAGTAAGGATCAAATTGATTGGAAACATATAATGAGGAGGGACTCAAAAGGATTTCTGGTCAATTGATGTGGGTATAAGAAAAAGGAACTTAGGAATCAGTCTTGATTCCTAAGTTAACTCACGTAAACAGTTATGAGGCTGTGTTAGTCAAAATATCTGACACAAACAACCTGAAAGATTTATTTTGGCTCATGGTTTCAGAGGTTTCAATCCATGGTCAGCTGGCTCTATTTTGGGGGGCCTGAGTTAAGGCAGAACATCAGGGTGGAAGGGCATGGTGGAGAAAAGGTGCTCACATCATGAAAGCAGGGAAGCAGAGAGAAAGGAAGAGAAGGGGCCTGGGAACAAGAAATACCTTTCCAGCGCACACCCCCAGTGACCTACTTCCTTCAACCAGGTTTCCACTGCCTCTCAACAGTTCAGTCAGCTGCCAATGGATTAATCCACTGATGAGGTTTTAATGATCCAATCACTTCCTAAAACCCTAACTCCTGAACTTTGTTGCATTGGGGTCCAAGAATTCAACACACGAATCTGTGGGGAACAATCCATATCCAAGTCATGAAAGAAACCAAGAGTAACTTTTAAATATTATGCATACTAGGGCACGATGATAACTCAATAGCAAAAGAGAAGTTAATGATACAGGAAAAGGGGATACCTAATTATGGGAGAGCACAGTCCTAAAGGTGAGAGAATGTGGCATCTGGATAAAACCTTGACGGGCAGAGTTGGCCTTAGATATAAATAGAGCCACCTCATCCATAGTGACAGAAGATAGACAATAGATATGTTTTCAGGTGGATTGATAGTCTTGGTACTGGGAAGGTGAGAGAATTTCTGTTTGATTGCAAAGGAGTGGATATATTAATAGTGGGAAAATAAAATAAGAAAGACTGGGTAAGGTGACTACTCATTCTCTCTGTATTATTATACTACATTTCATATGCAAGGAAGAGAAAAAAGTACCAAAGAATGTCATGTCAGCATTAAAAAATGTTCAGATTTTGTAGAATTTTGAATTTCAGATTTTTGGTTTACAAATGCCAAATCTGTATTATATTAAAAGAAAAAAAAATGGGTGCACTCAAAAGCTTAAAGGTAGCAATAAATAGGAAATCAACCTAAGTATATTGGAGACTTTTTTTTATATTTGGTAATAGTACAAGATAATGTTTGGAAAATACAATAAAGTCAGTTAGAGGAGGTTTGAATTTGCAAAATACAATGTGTGTTCATCAGTATTGGCTGTGATAATATGTCATTAAAAGGTCCCCAAATCCTGAAGTGGCTGAAAACAACCAGTCTGTGGGCCTATGAGCCACTGAGGCAGCTCTGCTCCAGGCTGCAGGAAGGATGTGCTGGGGGCAGCTCCCTGGCTCCTAGAGTCAATTGTATTATCTCTTCTCAACAACATGTTCTGTGTTATAATGTTGAAAACTTGAGTCATTCCTGGTGAGAAAGCAGCAAATGCTTCAAACGAGCAAGCTGTACAAACCAGGGTAGATGTTCTGCAGAGAAATGGTTGTTAAACACTTAGCACATCACTGGCTGCAGGTAAAGTTCAGATATATTCCAAGGGTGCACCACTGAAGGAGCCATCACCATCTGGAAAAGCTGTCCCCACAACAGAGGGTCAAAATTCAGTCCATATCCACATCTACTATTAATAATAATAGTGTGAGCAAATAATTAGATTCTTAAAATGCTCCTCACAGCTTCTGCTCAGAACTGGCACACTGCCATTCATCCACTCATTTGTTAGTCAAAGCAAAAAGTCCTATGGCCAAGTTTAAAGTTAATGGGGCAGAGAAATATACTCCAACTATAGGGAAAACTTGCTCAAAAAGAAGTGAATTATTGTGCATAAGTAATACAATATGCCTTAGCATGGTAACAGAAACCCTACAGCTTCATCATTTGGGTCATGTCCTGCATGAGTATTCAGATGATATGCATGACTAGCAAGACCATGCCAGTTGTTCAAATATTAACAACTGTATTAGCCAATGACCAGCCACTGCTCCAGTCCCTCAAATATCCCATCTCTCATCTTTCCAGTCCCTGGCAAAGCCCTATGTAGGCTCTGTGGGATAATAATCAATCTGTTTCATGGGAGGCACCATTATATAGAGCAGGGCTCAGGTATGGGCTCTCCCTGAATTCAAATCCTGCCTTCTTACATAATCGCTATGCAATACTGGGCATACTATTTAACTGCTCTCTCTCCCTCCCTTGCATTCCCTCTTCTGTATTGGGGGAATAATGATATATGCATGGGTATATACATGAAAGGATTGCAAGGACTAAATTAGTTAATATATGTAAAATGCTTAGAGCAGTGTTTGACACATAATGAACTCCATATCCACATCTACTATTAATAATAATAGTGTGAGCAAATAATTGGATTCTTAAAATGCATTCACAAAAATATAATATGAAACACACATTTAGTACAGAACAAATATACCAAAGATACATCAGGCTGGGTGTGGTGGCACACGCCTGTAATCCCAGCATCTTGGGAGGCTGAGACAGGAGAATCGCGAGTTCAAAGCCAGCCTCAGCAAGGGTGAGGTGCTAAGTAACTTAGTAAAAGCCTATCTCTACATAAGTCACAAAAAAATAGGGCTGAGGATGTGGTTCAATGTTCTAGTACCCCTGAGTTCAATCCCTGGTACCAAAAAAAAAAAAAAAAGATATATCAGGCCATTCGAATGGTTGCCTATGTAGGGAATGATGACCAAAGGATATAAAGACATTAGAACACTGACCAATGAGGTCCATTCCTAGCGATTCTGTCTCTGTTTCGGTTGGGAAGAGGACCTGTCTAGCCTGAGGCCCAGAAATCGATTTTTCCAGAAGCAACCCAGGAGATGATGGTACATAGATGGGTTTGGGGCACGCTGAAATTCAGAATCCAGCCCTGACATTTATTATCATTTCTTGAACAAGTTATGTAATCCTCTGACCTTCAGTTTCTCTCATCTTTAAAAAATAGATAACTGCTATTGTATTAACTAGAGCGCTTCTATTTTTAAGTGCACTTAAATTCACTTAATCAAAGAGGGCTGGTAGTGGATTTATTGGTGCTCAAATGCAAATTACAGAAAAGTAACTCTCATGCATCTCTGTTTGGTTTTATTATCTCCAACAGAGGACAGGCCATGCCTATGTGGCAGAGATTTACAGGCCCAAGATTCCAATACTTCCATATATGTAACCCAGTAGGGAAAATGGGGTTAATGATGATCTAAAATACAATTCTTATCTCAACCTCCTGAATAGCTGAAGCAAATCTAAATAGCTGCAGCTGTATGAATTATCTACTTCAGCTCACTCCTTCCTGTAACTGAGGAAAAGAACGAATTACCAAATTTAGAGAGCTGAGGATTTAATTTCCTGCCTTAATTTATCTGTAATTACTACACCACTTTTTAGGACTAAAAATACTGTGTAGCATCAAATAAATTCTTAAGACTTTGCACTCACTAGTTTTTTAAGAAATCTTTTAGAGTCCATATTTTCTTGTGCTGTGCCTGTTGGTTTAATTGAAAGGACAAGGAAGACCCAGGTTTAAGTTTCATACCTCATAGGCAAGTTTCTTGACTTCTTAGAATTTTATTTTTAAAGACATGCTAACAGCATCTTTGATGTCTATCTTATGGGGTTGTTGTGAGGACCAGTATTAAGTCACACATGTAAAATTACTTAGTAAAATGTAATAATGAAGCTGGGTGTGGTGATGCATGCCTGTAATCCCAGCACTTTGGGAGGCTGAGACAGGAGAATCGTGAGTTCAAAGCCAGCCTCAGCAACTCAGTGAGACTCTGTCTCTAAATAAAACACAAAATAGGGCTGGGGATATGGCTCAGTGGTTGAGTACCCTTGAGTTCAATCTCTGGTACCAAAAAAAAAAAAAAATGTAATAATGAGAATTAATAGAAACCTTTCTTTAAATAAGCTTTTTAAGAAGCAAAGAAGAAAAATTTCCAAAACTGGTGTATGTTCTAATATGCTTCAAATGTTTTAGAAATGCCTATGTGGCATAATTTAAACTTCTTCTCTAACAGAATCAGAATCTTGTGTACCCGTGAAAATTCCAACCCAATCATTGCTACAGGATGCTGCAGGACAAGCAAGGAAAGAAAAAGTGAAGCTACCTCATTATTTGATGAGTTCCAAGCCCAGATCTCTACCTCTTGCAAAGGTAAAACAGACATGGAAACAAATTTCTCAGAACCAATCAGCATTTTATGTAACTCTGATTGGTTAAAATTATTCATTTCAGCCACTGTGTCCTGTTATTTACCCCATCTACCATCTCACCATAAGAACCATTAGTTGTAGACATCAACTGAGGCAGTGTTTTGCTAGATCTGGCTCATGCATTCTAATAAGACAAGTTTTAAAAAACAGTTGTTAAACTATTAGTACCTGAAATCAGTTGTGCTGGGAATACAGTTCACTGCACACTACTGGCTGAAGGGATCATTGGCCACCCTTCTCGTGGCTCAGGATAAAAGGCGAATAACTTAGACGAGTATAAGGCACGGCCCATTTGCTGCTTCATCCTCATGGTCCCTCAAATTCACTTTACTTCAGCCACAGGGGGGTTTGTTTCTCTTGGTTTCTTAGAAGCACCAACTTCCTTCCTTACTTAGAGCCTGTAAGATTAATTTTCCACCCAGCTCTGATAGGATGTCCTTAGGCTTACTAATCAAGTTTTAAAAATATATTGTTTTTAGTTGTAGATGGACATAATACCTTTGTTTTATTTATTTATTTATTTATTTATTTATTTATTTATTTATTTATATGTGGTGCTGAGGATCAAACCCAGTAAAGCTAGGCAAGCACTCTACCACTGAGCCACAACCCCAGCCCACTAATCAAGTTTGAACAATTTTCATTTCTTTATTTCCATGGCACACCATGGTCATTGCCATCACAGAATAATATATTGCAATGTATATAACTGATACATGGTAAGTTTCTCAAACTGTAATTGGCATATGAATTATCTGGGGCTCTTGTTAAAGATACAGATCCTGACTCACTAGATCTTAATATGGGGCCTGAGATTCTGTAGTTCTAACAAACTCTCAGGAGATGTCATGCTGTTGATCTGAGAACTAACAAGGCCATAGACCAGTGGTGCTTTTTGTGATTACCTGAACAGCACATTAGCAACAGCTGAGAATGTGTATAAACGCAAATTCTTCATCTCACTCCAGACACACAGAAAAACTCTGGGAGTAGCGTCAACAATTTTTCTTAATGAGTTCACCAGGAGATTGACAGGAGCTGACATTTGTTAGTCATGGCACAGAGGAAAGAACACAGATTTAGAATCATAGAAATCTGGGTTTAAAATGTCACCTCTTAACACTTGAACAAATTATCTTTCAGTTCTATGACCTTATCCTTAAAACAAAACCTAAAATAACTATTCTTACAAGGATGTTATAAAGATTAGAGGAGACTCCATAAATCTTCATTTTTTTTTCTCCCACCCAATCTTGGAAACACCAGAGAGAGCCATCTTATTAATTTTTCCTTATTGCAAAGGTTCAAGATTCTGTTGGAGGAAAAGTGAATACATCCTCTATTGCATCTGCTGCCATTAATAATGTAAAGTCATCCCCTTTTGGATTCCATCTTCTCCCATCATCAGTGAAGTTTGGAGTGCTTAAAGAAGGACACACCTATGCAACCACTGTAAAGCTCAAGAACATTGGTGTGGACTTCTGCAGGTGAGGCCGACACCAAGTGCCTGGTCAGGTTCCCAGGCTCTGAACCATGACTTGTCTGTCTTCCTACATCAGTGAACATTGATTAAACTGTAACTGTGCCTTGAATCTTGATCTTCATGTATTCATTCAATCATTTACTCGCTAATTTATCCATCCATCCATTCATTCATTCTTCCAAAAATCAGTGTTTACCAAGCCCCAGCTACATGGTACGTACCTCCTTGCCCTCTATTAATTCTTATTCATACTGAGAAGCAATTCAAGTCCTGATCTACCAAAAAAAAAAAAAAGAGAGAGAGAGAAGTTACACAAGTATTTCAATAACTACTATGCAAAACTTGAAATTGTGTTTCTCAAATGAATCACTAACTATAATATGCCAGTTAACATTTTTTTGTACTTAATATGAAAAAAAGTATATATTTAAATAATATAATGTTATGGGACATATATAAATAGTTAAAAAAACAGTTACTACAGTGAAGCAAATTAACATATACATCATCTCACATAGTTACTCTTATTTCTGTTTGTGGCAAGAGTAACTAAAATCTACTCATTTAGCATAAATCCCATATACAGTATGATTACCTATAATCTTCATGTTGTACATGGATCTCTAGATTTGTTAAACCCACATATCTACTCCTTTGTATCCTCTGCCTACATCTCCCCTAATTCCTCACTTCAGTCCTTTCTAACCTCTATTTTATTTTCCATCATTGTACATTTGTATTTTTCTTTTGCAGATTCCACATATAAATGAGATGATGTACTGTTTTTCCTTCTATGTCTGACTTATTTCACTTGGCATAATGCTCTGTGGTTTATCTTTGTTGTGGCAAATAGCACAATCTCATTCTTTCCTACTGCTGAATAATATTCTATTGTATATATATACCACAGTTTCTTTAACCATGGATCTGTCAGTTGTCATTTGGGTTGTTTTTATGCCTTAGCTACTATGAATAATGCTGCAGTGAATGTGGAAGTATTCGTTTCCATGTTTATGAGGTGGTGATTTCACTTGCTTTGGGTGTATGTCCAGAAGAGAGATTATTGGGTCATATGATAGCTCTTGTTTTAATTTCCTCAGCAGCATCCATACTGTTCACAATGGCTATACTAATCTGCATTCTCACCAGTGGTATAACATTTTCCTTTTCTCCACACCCTCATCAACATTTGTTATCTTTCAACCTTTTGATAGTAGCCATCCTAACAGGTGTGAGGTAGTATCTCATAATGGCTTTGATTTGTGTTTTCCTGATGATTAATGGTGTTGAGCACTTTTTCATGTCATGGTTGGCCATTTTTGTATCTTCTTTAAAAAATGTGTACCCACATCTTTTGTCTGTTTTATGATCATGTTACTAGTTTTTCCGCTATTGAGTTGTATTAGCTATTAATTCGGGATATTAATCTCTTACTAGATGCATGGTTTGCAGGTATTTCTTCCCAATCTGTTGTAGTCCATTTCCAATGCCACTTCATTTTCTTGATTGTTTCATTTGCAGTGCGGAAGCTTTTTAGTTTGCTGTAGCTCCATTTATTTATTTTCCATCTTGTAGCCTGAACTTTGGGTGTAATATCTAAAAATAAATAATTGCGAAGGTCAATGTCAGTGCTTTTCCCTTATGTTCTCTCCTAGGAGTTCCATAGTTTCAGATCATATATTTAAGTCTTCCGTCAGAGTGGACTTTTGTATATAGTGTCAAATGAGAGTTCAATTTTATTCTCTTACATGTGGAAATCCAATTTACTCAGCACCATTTATTGAAGAGATTGTCCTTTCCCCATTGTATTCTCTTGGTGCTTTTGTCAAAAATTAATCAATGGTGTATATTTGTATTTATTTATGGGATCTCTGTTCTGTTCTACTGGTCTATGTGCCTGCTTTTATGCCAGTACCATACTTAAATTTTTACTACTATAGCTCTGTAATTTAATTTAAAATCAGAACATGTGGTGCCTCTAATTTAATTTTTCTTTTTCAGGATTGTATTGGTTATTTAGGGTCTTTAATGATTCCATAAAAATTTTTGTAATTTTTTTCTTATTTTTGTAAAGAATGCCTTTGAGACTTTGATAGGGATTGTGCTGGATCTCTATATTGGTTTGGGGGGCACAGATATTTTATCAATGCTAGTTCTTCTAAACTGTAAGCACAGGATATACTTCCATTTGTTTTTGTATTCTTCAGTTTCTTTCATCAATGTTTTATAGTTTTCAGTGTTATAATATTTCCTTGGCTAATTTCCTAGATTTGTTTTTTGATATTATCATAAATGGGACCGTCTTAACTTCTTTTTCATTTAGATTGTTATTTGTCTATAAAAATTCTGTTAATTTTTTCTTATTAGTTCTGTATCCTGAAATTTTACTGAATTAATTCATTGGTTGTTATACCTTTTTATAGAATCTTTGGTGAATTTTCTACATATAGGATGATATCATCTGTAAATAGAAAATTTTACTTCTTTCTGATTTAAATGCCTTTTATTTCTTTTTCTTATTTGATTGCTATTGCTAGTACCCTTTAGTGCTATGTTGAATAAAAATAATGAGTGGGCATTCTTGCCTTGTGCTCTATCTCAGTGGCAGTTTTTCCCTGGTGATTATAATTTCAGCTGTAGATTTTTCATAAACATTCTTTATTATGTTGCAGAAATTTTCATCTATACATAACTATTCAGAGTTTTTAATTAAGAAAGCATGTTGGACTCTGTGTTATGCTTTATCTGTGTCAATTGAGATGATAAATTTTTACCTTCCATTCTGTTAATTTTAGGGCACTATTCCAAAATCCCAAATAAAACTCTGGGTCTTTTTGAAGTAAAGATAAAGGATTTATTCTGGCCATGGCCGAGAAAGCAGAAAGTAGACAGTTCTGCCACCACAACACAGAGCATTCATGAGGGGCTGCTAAAAAGTCAAAAAGACCAGAAAGGAAAAGGGGAGCGAGGGAAACTAGTACAATTATAGAATACCTTTCACAAGGTGGAAAAAACCAGGTTGACTTTTCTCAGAAAATTTTTTTACATCTCTCAATACATGCTCAGGAATCAGACTAACATCTGTTCTATAAGTTGCAGAAGCTGTGATCTGGGTGCAGGATGGCGAGGATGTTCTCATGCAGCTAGGGGAACCAATTCCATTCAGGGTGAAGCATTGGAGCAAAATGGGTTGGTCTGACCTAACCTTTAAATCAGCCCATGACATTAATATGAATATTTATTTTTTTAATGTACACACTGATTTGTGTACATTAAACCAACCTTGCATGCCAGGGATGAATCACTTGGTCATGATGTGTAATATTTTTGATATGCTGTTGGATTCAGTTTACTAATATTAGTAATTTTTGCATCAATGTTCATCAGAAAAATTAGCCTTTAGTTTTCTTTTTTGTGATATCTTTTTCTGGCTTAAGTTCAAAGAAATGCTTACTTTACAAAATATGTTTGGAGACAATCTTACTATTTTTCAAGAGTTTAAAAAGTATTGCTATTAATTCTTCTTTGAATGTTTGGTAGGATTCAGCTGTGAAGCCAGCAACCTCTTGGACTTTTCCTTCTTGGGAGATTTTTGTGTATTTATTCAATTTCTTTATTTGTTATTGGTCTGCCTAGGATATCTATGTCTTACTGACTTCAATTTGGTGGTTATAGTTTCTAGGAATTTATCCAATTCCTATAAGTTGCCCAACTTGTTGGCATATAATTGTTTATAATAGTCCCTCATGAGCCTCTCTATTTTTGAAGTGTTTATTATAATTGCTTTGCTTTTAAAAAAATTTTTTTAAAAAACCCTTTCACTTTAACTAGGTGAGATTTTTTTCAATTTTGCTTATTGTTTAAAAAAAAGCTTCTTAGTTTTATTCTATTTTATTCTCTAGTTGATTTTTTTCTGTACTGATTTTTATTATTTCCTTCCTTTTGCTAATTGGGGTTTAGTTTGTTCTTTTTCTTTATTTGGAATCCTTCATTTTTAAGATAGGCATTTATTGTGATAAAGATCCCTCTTAGAACTTTTTTCACTGTACTTTATAGGTTGTGCTTCCATTCTCATTTGTCTCAAGATGTTTTCTAATTTTTTTTTATCGTTTTCTTTGGTTTATTTGTTGTTCAGGAGCAAATTGTTTAATTTCAACATTTCTGAATTTTTCAAAATTCCTTCTTTTATTGATTTATAGTTTCACACTATAAATATTGGGATCTGAAGTGATACTGATACTATTTCAATCTTAAATGTGTTAAGACTTGTTTTGTGGCCTAACATAGTCTACCCTGGGGAGTGTTCCATGTGTGCAGGAGAAAAATTTGTATTTAGATGTTTTGGGATAGAAGGTTCAGTAAACATCTGTTTAGGTTCCTTTGGTGGAAAGTTGAATTAAAGTCCAGTGTTTCCTTATTAATTTTCTTTCTGGTTGATCTATTCATTGTACAAAGTGGGGTATTGAATTACCCTCATATTATATTGTCATTTATCTCTCCCTTCATGTCTACTATTATTTTCTTTATGTATTTAGGTGTTCCAATATTAAATGCATATATATTTACAATGGTTATGTCTTGTTGATGAATTAATCATTTTATTATTAATATTGACCTTTTCTCTCTTGTGACAGTTTTTGACTTGGTCTATTTTATCAAATGTAAGTATAGCCTCCTCTGCTGTCTTTGTTGTTGTTGTTGTTGTTGTTCTTTTCTGTGGTACTAAGGATTGAGCTCAGACACTAAGCTACACCCTCAGCTCTTTTTATTTTTGAGACAGGGTTTCACTAAGTTGCTCAGGGTCTCGCTAAGTTGCTGAAGCTGCCCTTGAACTTGTGATCTTTCTGTCTTAGCTTCCTGAGTTGCTGGGATTACAGGCAAGTGCCACTGCATCCAGCTTTTGTTTACCATCTGTGAGGAATATCTTTTTCCATCCTTCCACTTTCAGCCTCTGTGTGTCTTTAAAGCTTATGTGGGTTTCTTGTTCTCATAGGGCAGCATTTAGTTAGATATTTTTTCCTTTTTACCCATTCAGTCATTCTGTATCTTTTGATTGAAAATTTAATCCATTTACATTCACAGTTATTACTGATAGTTAATAACTTACTACTATTTTATTATTATTTGTTTTCTGGTTGTTTTGGGGCTCCTTTGTTCCTTCTTGCTCTCTTGCTGTCTGCCTTGATGATTGTGAATTTCTGTAGTGTTATACTTTGATTTCTTTCCCGCTATCATTTGTGTACTTACTGTAGTTTTTTTGTTATTGTTGTTGTTGTTTTGTTTTGTGGTTATCATGAGGCTTGTCTGAAACATAGTTATAATCTATTGCAACTTCATTTCTGTTATACACAAAAATTCTAGACTTTTACCCTCTTCCCATGTGTTTTTTAAATTGCAATTCGCATTTTTATCTTGTAGTTTTATTTTTTACCACTTTAACTTTTAACCTTCATATCAAAGATATATATATAGTTTACATATCCACCATTTTAAGAGTATTCTGGAGTTAACTATATATTTACTTGTACCAGTAATTTTTATAGTTACATATGTATTCATGATAGTAATTTTCATCCTTTTGTGTCTGCTTGAGGAACTTCCTTAAGCATCTTGTAAGGCAGGTCTATTAGTAATGAATTCCCTCAAATTTTGCTTGTATATAAAATACCTTATTTCTCTATTACTTCTAAAGAACATCTTTGCTGGGAATAGTATTCTTGGCTGGTAAATTTTTCCTTTCAGCACTTTGAATATATCATCCCATTCTTTCTTGGCATACAGGATTTCTTCTGAGAAACCTGCCAATAGTCTAATGGGGATTCCCTTAAAAGTAACTTGATGATTTTATCTTCCTGCCTTTAAAAATTCTCTGTGTTCAACTTTGAAAAATGCTGTTAATTATATTATTTCTGCATAATTGAAGCAAAAAGGAAAAAAACCCAAATCATTAGGGGCATTTTAGTTATGAAGACCTGATTTAGAATTAATAACAAATAACCTAACTCACAGCCTGTACACACACCTCAAAACATGTTCTACTTGGCATTTGATCACAATAAAAAGTCAGTTTTTCATTTCCAGGTCAAAACCAGTGGAATCTTAGAACTTGAAGACACCTTAGTGACTATTATTCAGGAAGAAACTGAATAACTTGTTTTAAGGTCTTGTAGGCTAGAGGAGGCTGGACCTCAGACATCCTGAGCACCAGGTCATTGCTATCTCTACCTCTACCTACACAGAGGTACTCCACTTTATTAACACAGGTGTGGTCATCAGTTTCACAAGGGATTTCAGTTCTTTTCATGGCATCAGTATACCGTGTGTCTATGCAAGGTATCACTCCTAGTTACAAAATATTGTCTATTTTGAATTAAGCATGAAGTGTACAGGGGAATGATTTTTTATAAAAGTTGAATAAATATTTCAATTGAGTTATTTTAATGGAAAGCTCTTTAAGAATGTTTGTAATTCTAGATTCAGGATTGAAAATCAAATGGAGGAGCATAATGGAACTATCCAATTTGAAAGATCACCTTTCAATCTTAAAAAGATTCACCTTTTAGATGAAGCAAATCCCCAATTTCAGGAATAATGTTTGCTTTCTAGGAAACAACGAACTCAGGCCACCAGTTTTATTGTGTTCTGTTGTTTGTTAGATTGTTGCCAGCAAAGTAGGTGGGGAGAAATAGAGTTAACTTCAAACTAATAAAACTCATCCATGCAGATCCTCTCTCCAGTATAGAATTCTTGTTTGAGATCTAATTCCACAGCTTGTTAAATTCAGCCATGATGGAGCAGACAGCAAAGTGGATGGCAGAAGTGGGATTGGGGTCAGTGTGGAGATAGGATCTCCTTGGCGTTTTAATTTACTCCAGCTCTTTAACCCTCATGCAGAACCCACAAACCACAGGAAAGGAAAGAGATCAATAAGCACCATGTGTGAGCACAGAGCTTTCCAAGTTCTTCAACATGTTCTGAGCCCTTTCTGTTTCTCCTCTCCCTGAACATGCAAACCCTATTTCAAGACAGAGTAAGACTGCCTCCCATGCTCCACTGCTTTCCAAAAGAGCCTTTATTCTTCAGCTTAATGATCTGGCTGCCAGCATTTGTGCTCATGCTGGCAGCTACGCTGAAATGCACACACCAGCTCAACACTCAACAACACTCGGCCCAGGCCCATGCTGCTCATCAGCTACAATAACAAAAGGTGGAACTCAGGTTGGAGTTCATTGAATGCTGATGAAAACTGCTGGAAAGGCACCTGTGAAATGGGCTTCAAATTCTTCTCCCAACTGAATATTATGGTGGTTTTTCTAATGCTGTGGACTCCTGGCTCCTGTGTAACAAATATTAACACCTCCCTGATTTTATAACATCCCAGTTAGTTGCTCACGTTTTTCATTATGGCATAAACTTATTTCCATCTTTCTTCCTGGTAGGTTTAGAGTGAAACAGCCCCCACCCAGTACTGGACTGAAAGTGACTTACAAACCAGGGCCTGTAAGTCTTATTATGTGTTATCTGTTGTATGTGTGTGCATGTACATGTGGATGTCTGTGTTCCCAGAGGAGAGAGCTTTTAAATCATTCTGCCCATTCAGTTTAAACCGGGTATAATTTTTCTAGTATCATAAGCAAAACATCCCCAGTATTGATAAAATATGTGGCATGATATCATTTGTTTCCTCTAAGCATCATGGGAAAGATCCTATGTGTAAACAGAGTTAAACTTCTAGTTATGGAAACATTTCTGAAGCTCCCCTCACTTGCTCAAGGAGTATGGTTATGTAGTTATTTATGAAGATTAATTTCAAAGTTAAAATTAAATTCTTCTGCAAAGTGAAAAATCCTTCAGAGAAACCAATAATTATTCTATTTTTAATATTTTACATAAATCTGTTTTGCTCTCTTGGTATTTGTCAGAGAATGTTATTTAATGCCATACTAAGAAACAGTGTATCTATTCATCAGTAGATTCAGTTCTCCAAAGTTCTCCGAAAACACAAATTTAATAATAACCTGTTCTGACTTTATTAATACATTCCTCCAAATGGGATGTTTAGTGACAAGAAAAGTATATTAATTATATATCCTCACTTTAAATTATAATTTCAGAAATATGCTATGTTGTAAATAAAGTTTTATCTCAAAATATAATAAAATCACACAGGTAAGTTGGTCAGCACATCATCTGGCTGCTTTAACATCCCTTTCTTCTCATTCAGCAAACTGAGTTCCTCCCAAATGACACTGATATTACTTGGGTGCAGAGGGTGTTACAAATAAGGTGCACAGGGGGCTGGGATTGTGGCTCGGTGGTAGAGCACTTGCCTCACATGCGTGAGGCACTGGGTTCGATCCTCAGCACCACATAAAAATAAATAAATAAATAAATTAAAAGATATTAAAAAAAAAAAAACAAATAAGGCGCACACCTGTAATCCCAGTGGCTAGGGAGGCTGAGGCAGGAGGATCACAAGTTCAAAGTCAGCCTCAGCAATTTAGCGAAGCCCTAAGCAACTCAGCAAGACCCTGTTTCTAAAAAAATAACAAACAAAAAAAATGAAGAGGCTGGGGATGTGGTTCAGTGATTAAGTGCCCCTGGATTCAATCTCTGATACCCAAAAAAGAAAAAAAGAAAAAAAAAAGAATAAGACAAACAGAGAGCCAGGCACATGGCAGGTACTCAAGGTGCATATGATTAAGTAATAAAATGAAGTAGGAAACCTGGTAGATACAGGAGTCATTCATCACAGATGGGACTATATACATAGGCTCAGAAGAGCAGTTAGCAAGGGTATGAGACTGTAACAAGTACACAGTGCTCCCTGGGTCTGCACCTTTTTTTTTTTTTTTTTAATATTCTTTTTAGATATTGATGGATCTTTATTTTATCCATTTATTACTTATAAGTGGTGCTGAGGATCGAACCCAGTGCTTCACACATGCTAGGCAAGCACTCTACCACTGCGCTACAGTCCCAGCCCTGGGTCTGCATCTCTTAAAGCAGCAAGGTTGTTATTTCCTCACATAGATAGGTCAGTCTGGAATATTGCAAAGTTCTTTGGCTTCTTATCTTGACTATACCACGAAGCAGGCTCATGTTGATAGTTACTGCTCTGAGGCTTTTCCTCACCTGTCAATGAGGGAGTTTAGACCAATCTTAGCCCACTTTTAGCTCTGTTATCTTATGATCTACAGAAAAACAGCACTACATAGGATGAAACTCCAAACATAAATACATATTGAGACTAAGTCCACAAATTCATGAGTACCTCTCTGAAATAATTCATCACTGTATTATGTTAAGATTTCAGAATCTTAACAACATAAAGCAAAACAAAAATCAAAGCAAACCCTCCTTTCACTGTTCTGGGAAATTAGTGAGTCTCATTTTAATCTAAAGTAGGAATTATGCCAAAAGCTGAAATGACTCTTGGATCAACCTTTATAAATAATAAAAACCCAGGGTGTATTCTTTGAAGCTCACTCTATGCTGTTAAGATTTTTTCTTTTCTATTTTTTTTTTTTTCATTTCTTTTTGACAGTAGGTTTTGGCTCTGGAAAAAAATATAATCTATGGACTTCACCATATGTAAATCTAACCACTGTTCAGCTTGGTTAGTTGCCAACATTAAATGAATATGCTCAAAGCCTGGGTAAACCAGAGTGATGGCAATATTCCAGCTTTCCTCATGTTGAATTTCGTCATTACCCAGCCCTGTTTTGATTGTTGGGCTTGGAGAACTGAGGGTCTGATTCTTAGAAACGGAGCTGTTGGATCCCCTCCAGTATGCATACATGCACATTGTTGAAAAAAAAAACTGAAACATTTTTCAACTCTATTTTTTATAAAACTATATTGAAAAAAATTCCATTTGTATCTAATTGCTTTCCATGTGGTAGTTTCTGATTTATTTATTTTTTTCCAGATAACTATTCCCAAGTCTGCTTTTTAACTCACCTCCTGCAGAGGCAACTTAGAAACATAAACAGCTCTTTCTTTCCAGGCTAGTATTCTTTTCAAGGAACAAGGCAAGAAGCCCATGCCTTGACTTGTTTCTTCTTCTTCATTATATATCAGGTTTCTTTTCTGTTGATACAAGCCTCTTCCATGTAGCTTTCAAACCTAAGTAGTTTGGCATTTAAACTAATTCTGTCTCCCTCTACTGGCTTTGCCACTTTATACATCCTGCATTAGGAACACTATGACCAAGGTGCTGCGTAGGAATGTTAGGGAATTCACTCAGTCTCTAAGATTCATTTTAAGATTACATTTACATTTATCTTAATCTCCACCTGCAAGGATGCCAATAAATAGAAATTATCAACTAATATTCAAGAAATAGCACAGTTATGAGTTTTGCAGAAGTTTTCCTTTAATGTCACTTCTAATACCCTGGCATTTAGTTTCCCTATGATTTTTCCCCAAATTTGCCCCTTCAAAGATTTATTCTGGGCCCCATTTACTCAATTCTACCTACTCTTTAAAATAATTTTGCTAAATGCTTAACATTAACACTATGATTTATTAGTGTCAAATTTAGAAATAAGAAAACTGAAGATTAAGTAACTTGCCTACATTAAGTGAAAAAAAACCCCAGGATTTGAACTCGTGCGTGTCTAATGCTGTAGCTACATTTGTCTTATAGGTGGCAGCCGGTTTGCAGACCGAGCTGAAGGTGGAGCTATTTGCCATGGCTATTGGAGAGGACGGTGCCAAGGGATCAGCACACATCTCTCACAATATTGAAATTATGACTGAGCATGATGTTCTGTTCTTACCTGTGGAAGCAAATATCCTTTCAAGATCGATCTGGGTATTATATAGTGTAGAGACTACATAGGAGTGAGGAAAACATGGAAGTCAAAGTGCATCTCCATATCTTCATTAGTTCTACATATAAAATTATAAGGGTTAAATTTTTTAGGACAAAGACTGTCTTCATTCATTTTTTTAAAAGATCCAGCCAAATCTAAAAGATATCTGATATAAGGCATATTAGCAGTAACAACCTGTAGTCAATGTTATTGATTATCTATGGACTATCAGACAATCAAAATAAATCTTTCACCTAAAACAATGTAATCCCTCATGGGGCAGGGGTAGAAGATATTCAGGTGGGATTTTCACTGAATCATACAGGCATTCCTTCTTATTGGTGTCTCTAGCCATATAAGTATCACACAGGTATCTAGTACCCATTATTTGCAGAGTACCCTATATTTTATCTTATGTACAAATGGAAAATTGTACCCTGTCTTTAAAAAATTATATAATACAGTAGCAGAAATAAGTTCTTTGCATTTCCTATACTATTTTTTTTACTTCTCCAGTGACATGAATCATATACTACAAAGTCATAGTCATAGGAAAGCTCTAGGTGTTTGGGAAGGTTAGCAGAAATTAATTTTCTGAGAGCTTAAGAAGTATTCGAAATACAGTGGGAAAGTGGGTGTGAGTCAAGTTATGGAGATCTTGAACCCTTGGCCTAGACTTCAGTATTTAAGTAACAGTAAGCCACTGAAGATTTCTGAGGACTGGGTAATACGATCAGCTATCCCTACAAAAACAAATCCAGTGTTATTGGGCGGGATATGCTGAAGAACTGACATGTAAAAGAACCACCACAGGCCTACTTCACCAGGGCAACTGCAAGAACAAGAAGAACTAAAGGATGGTGATAGCAGGTGTGAACTGAAGGACAGATCAAAGATGTAAGGGTGGGGAGCGAACTGTAACATCTAAAGAACAAATCATTTATGGATGAATATGTTGAATTCAACAGCAAGGTTTGGGGCTTAGGAAGTGAATCACTGATACTCAGGACTAAATTTTAATTGAGAAGTCAGAGCAGAAGACAGAATAATTTTGAGTATTCTCTCAAGAGGTAATGGTTGAATGTATGGGACAGGAACAGACATTTGGGGTCTGTTTAGGGAGCACAAGGAGAAAGAGGATCCATAAAAGAACATTTTAGAAGCCATAGAAAGAATTTTAAAAGAAAAGATGGGCACAGTTGGTTGACAAATTGCAATGGAGGTGCCAAGGAAAATTCAGATTAAATTCAGATTTAGTTAGAAAAAAAACTAAACAAAATATTTTTAAAAATGAGTCTGAAGAAAGCAGAAACATCAGGCATGGATAATTTTACAAGAAAATATATCAAAGGAAAGAACAAGAGAATATCCTTGGTACTTCAAGGACAACACTAAGTTAAAAAGGAAGGTTTTTAGTTCAGTGTAGACCTAAGTATGTTTATAGGCTGAAGAGGATGGGTCAGAGAGAAACATTAAAAATATGAAGGAGCAGAAGAACTGGGAGGGCAGGATAATCAAGAATGGAACCAAAGGGTTAATTTTGGCAAGAAAGAGGATAAAGATGGCTAAGGATTCAGACATTCTGAGGTGAAGAAGAAAGCTAAGGGAACTTATGTCAGATGAGTTTGATTTCAATAGCAATTCAGATGGTTCATTTGCTCTTTATTCTTTCAAAAATAAATAGTTTTAATGTGCCAGTCACTGTTGTAAGTATCAGGGATATAGCAACAAACAAGAAGGACAGAAAACCTTGCCTTTGTGTAACTTACACCCCACTCTGAGGACAGACAATGCACAAAATAAGTAAAATATGGGCTATGATACCAATAAGGACAGTGAAGAAAAATATAAAGTAGGATGTAGGCAAAGATTTAGACAGTGTTAAGAGGTATATAATTAAAATAGGGTGGTTTTTCTGTCATTTTATTTTTAGCAGTGATGGTAAGACTCTTCCATTGTGATACAAGGAAAATAACCAAAGAACTGGATTTTCCTTCTGGGAATTAAGTCAAGCACTCTTACCCTTTCTCCACAGGTTATTAAATACTGATCCTGAGTACCTGAATCGCTGTTGCTAATAGCAAGGAAATCATTTTGCATTAATGCTAATAAATTTCCTATTTCCTTGCTTACAGAGTAGAAACCACTTGCCAATTAGGCACAGATAGATGGAGATTAAGGGGGTTTTCTTAGATCTTTTATCTACTTCCAAAGTTAATGATAGTTCATAGTCCATTTCCCAAGACCTAGCCCTCTTCCCACCAAATAAAGCATGGAGTCTGGATGCTGATGTTGTTTGGAATGTGGTTATAGTGATGGCACCTTACAGAAAGGCCAGTTATAATTTGGAGAGAAATATACATAAGGGATTACAGAAGACACTCTAAGATATTGATATCCATCTTCTAACCTCTAACCATGTTCATGTCAAATTTGCATTAGATGAAAAGTACCTCAAATTGAGCTGTTGTTGCTAGAAATGAGACTCCTATGATCCAAAAATGTTATTTGGGTTTGTATATTCAAAAAAATTTAGTCAAGAAAATTATAGTCCTTAATGAGTATTTTTACCAGTTTTAACAAGCAACTATTATGATAATCGACCAGAAGATTTTCCCCAGGGAAAAGAAAATCCCATGGTCCAGAGGACTTCTACAATTCCTTCCTCTACACTTGGTGTCTTCATGTCTCGTAAAGTTTCTCCATATTAGGTCCAGTAAGTAGTATGTGGGGATTTGATTGTCAAACATTCAAATTTGAGGCCTCAAACCTCAGATTTGTTCCCTTCTTCTTACAGCCACAAACCAAGAAACCACTTAACCTGATTGAATGAAAATATTTGTTTTCAATAACTATAAGTTACCCTTTTATATATTATCAAATTTAATCTTCAATAAGATAGATTTTCTTTTCCTAATTGATGAGGAAACAGGCCAGATAATGTTAAAAATCTAACATTTTATGTGAGTCTAAAGTTCATTCTTTTAAGTACTATCTTCATCATACAGATAAGTTGGTCAGACTTTCCAAAAAGCAGTAGCACAAACACCAAGGCACCCATTTTGGGACTCGAGAATTTATAATTAAGCCAGTGATTTTCAAACTTTTTAGGCTCAGGATTCCTTTTATATTCTTAAAAACTACTGAGGATCCCAAAGAGCTTTTTTGTATGTGGGTAAAATCTATCAATATTTACCAAACTAAAATTAAAACTGGAAAAATTTAGAATTAGAAAAATAATAAACCAATATATTGATACATACTTTTAATGAAAAATAACTTTTCCAAAACAAAGATTAAATGAGTGGAATTGTTTTACAATTTTGCAAGTCTATTCAACATCTGGCTTAATAAAACATAGTAGATTCTCACATTTGCATTGTATTCAGTCTGTTACCATATCACACATCTATAGCCTCTGGAAAACTCTAGTTCATGCCTTAGAAAGAATGAAAGAAAAAGGCAATACCATCTTATCCTAGCTTCCTAGGGCTGCCATAATGAAGTACCATGAACCAGGTAGCTTAGAACAACAGATAATTATTCTCTCATCATGGAGGCCAGAGGTTCAAAGTCAAGGTGTCAGCATAGTTGGTTCCTTCTGCAGGCTCTGAGGGAAAAATTCGTTCTATGCCTCTCTCCTAACTCTTGGTGTTTGCCAGCCATCCTTGACTGTGGCTTCATCTCTCCATTCTCTTCCCGTCTTTGCATGGCAGTCTTCTTTTCTATTTCTGTCTGTCTCTCTCCTTATAAAGATGGACTCATTGGATTTAGGAGACAATGTAACCTGGAATGACCTCATATTTTCTTGATTACATTTGTTAAGATTTTATTTACAACTAAGGTCACATATGCAGCTTCTGTTAGTCATGAATTCTGAAAGGACAAACCTAGTAGTCTGTCCTTTGTTCCCTCAAAATTCATTTAAAATACATTTTCCTATTCCAAAAGTCTTAACCCATTTCTAAAAATATCATCTAAATATCAACTCAAAGCGTTTCAGACATCATAATCTGAAGCATCTAAACTTTGGGTGAGACTTTGGGTATGACCCATCCTAGCCTCCTCTTCCTCTCTAGCCCAGTAAAACTAGAAAACAAATTTCCAGCTTCCAAAATATAATGGTGTAGGACAAATATAAGACAGACATCCCCATTCCAAGAGAGAAAATGGAAAGAATTTAAGGATCAATGGTCTGAAGCGAGTGTATAATCCAGTAGGAAAAATTCCATTAGGTTTCAAGGACAGAGAATAAACACTTGTGGTACCATCTGCCCTCTGTGATAATGGAGGCTCCACCAACCCCATCCTCCAGGACACTCCCTTAGGTCTACTCTACCCTCTTGGCCCTTGGCATCAGTCCTACCCTAGGGGAAGCCTGCTTTCTGCTTATAGAATTTGAGAAGCCTGACAGCCTTTGTTCACTTTGTCCCGTCTCTGTCTCCTTAAGCACTGTTCTGTCAGTTTCTGCTGATGTAACATATCCCCAAGCCTAGCAGTCTTTCATGGATATCAAGGGGATCTGCACCATTGAGACCTCACTATTCTCCAGATTCTTCCTGGATGACTTCTATTACTAGTTTCTATTCCTGGATCCTGCTGAGTTGGTTGATTGGATCCATGGTCAAATGCCTACTTTCTACAGAAGGTTTTTCATCCCCATGTCTAGTGATTTCTCCAGAACATACCTTTACGTCTTTTGCAATATGGATAGGGATAGGCTATGAATTTTCCAAATAATCATATTCTGGTTCCTTTCTGCTGAACAGCTGCTCCCTTTCTTCTTACAGAAGAGGAAAAAAATCAGGTCAAATCTTCCATATTTTGCTTGTGAATTTCAGCTCAATATCTAAACTCATTTGTAAGTTCTACTTTCTGCCCAACAGCAGAACACTGAATTCAGCTAAGTTTTCTGCCACTTTCTAATAAGGATCACCATTCCTCCAGTATCCAATAACATGTTCCTTATTTTTGGCTGAGGTCTCATCAGAAGCACCTATGATGTATTTCTACCAACATTGTTCATAACGACATATGAATTCAAGATGATCACTTGCGCTACTGTCCTCAACACTTCCTTTAGAGATCTCACCAGAAATGCCCTTGGTGTCCATATTTCTACCAAAAGGTTCTTTAAGGCCATCCAGATTTTTTGTACCATGTGACTCAAAATTCTTCTAGCCCCTACCCATGAACAAACTCCAACGTCACTTCTCTATTTTTAGGTATTTGTTATAGCAACACTTCACTTCCTGATAACAAAATCTGCATTTTCCTGGGGCTACATTAACAAGTGACTACAAACTGGTGGTTTAAAAAAAATAGATATTTACTCTCTTGCAGTTCAGCCCAGAGGTCAGAAATAAGGCTTTTGCAGGGTTGGTTCCTTCTATAGGTTCTGAGGGAGAATTTATTCCAAGCCTCTCTTAGCTGCTGAGAGTAGTCAGCAATCTTTGGTGCTTCTTGGCTTGTGACTGCATCATTCCAATCCCAAACTCTTCCACTATGGCATGGTGGGATTCACAGGGCATTCTTAAAAGGATGTCACTTAAGGGCATTCTTAAAAGGATGCCACTTAAGGGCCCATTTTCTCTAACCCAGGATGACCTCATCTTAACTAATTAACATTTTGTAAGGACCCTATATTCCAATATGGTCACATTCATAGGACTGAGGTGGACACAAATTTCCAGAGGATATTATTCAACCCACTACAAAGTTTAACACTGTAGTCTTGGCCTACACTGTAGGAACCAAAGAATTAAGGCATGGTTGATTTCGATTCTGGTCCATGAATTTCAGAGGTTAGCCCAAAAAAGCAGCAGTAAAGTCAGCATCGCTAGGTGGACAATTCTCACAACTGTTGAACAGCTTTTGAATAAAAACGTCCAAAAGTTCTACTGGCAATAACTTAAAAGTAATTTTACAAATTCACCTAAAGGAAGAAATGTGTAATACCTTGATGCCACTTTGTGTATATTATCAGTTAATGTGATTAAAAAGATGCAGTAGTAATAGTGACATTTTGTTTAAGTACCTCTCAATAACTCTGAGTAGGCATTATTATACCCACTTCATAAAGTAACAATCTAAAACCTAACAAGGTTAGATAGTTTGCTCTATAGAAACTGTATTGGTTATCTGTTAGTATGTAACAAATTAGCCAAAACTTAATGGCTTAAAATGGGAACCACTTATATCACACAGCTTCTATGCGTGAGGAATCCAGATACATCCCCTCATCGGATCCTTAGGCTCAACTGGGGTGAATCTGCCTTCAAGCTTACTCAAGCAGTTACAGTGAATTCAGTTCCTTGCAGGCTCCTAAGACTGAGGGTTTCATTTCCTCACTGGATACTGTCTGGAGACACCCTTCAGTTCCTTGCATGTAGGTCTCTCTTTAGGGCATTTTGACTCATAACCCATAAGCAAGAAGACCCTAACAGAGTGTGAGCAAGGCAGAATTCAGTGTTTTGCAATCTTGGGCGAGACGTCTGTTACCTTTGTTCTATTCGGTTCATTAGAAGCCCATCACTAGGCCTAACATGTACTCAAGGGCAAGGGATTACATAAGGGCAATTACTGTCAGGCCCTATACAAGGGTTGGGAACAGTGACTTAGATCATATGTGCTATGTTCTAAAAACACTTCAGGGCTGCTCAGATCCCTAGAACCTCTAAAATAAAAGACTTAGAATAAATATTGATGTATTATTAAGAAACGTAGTTCCATCTCAAATTTATATCTTAAATTGTGAAGAAAGGGTATGGATTGTGGATGATATATGTATGTAGCCCATGTGGCTTCTTTATACACGTGGGCTGCAAACATACATCACCCATAATATAATACTACTTCTCTGCCTACAACCTCCCTCTCTTTTTTCCTCTGGATAGTCTGGCCTAGAAAGGCTGTAATGAGCAGACTTATCAATTACAGCTAATGGATGAGTAGAACTCTGGATAGAGTCCTGAGCCTCGGGATAGACACCACTGACTTCCTGGGCATATTCTTAGATTCTCTACTAGAGACTTGCTAGGTTTCTTTTGGATGAGCTGTGACTGATGAGACTTGACAGTAAGAAACAATTTAATACCAAATACACAAAGCACCTAACTTCTACCCAAGGAACATTAAAATTGATAAGCATATTTTCTCTAAATGTATACAAAAATAGATATAATAGATATTTTCTTTTTAAAATAAGCTTGATTATTATGCTCCTAATAAACTATTGTAAGCCCTCTAAACTATATAGGCTTTTCTTTAGGGCATTATGAGCTTTCTATGTAGTATTTATTACATCATTTTTGAGAGAGATTATTCATTAGATGGTCTTAGAATTAAGGATTACATATAGTCAATGGGTAGCTGAGCCAATAAATGCTGCTTAATGACTAGAATTAACTAGTCTGGCCTAAAAGTCACTTTCTTTTTTGCGGAGGTACTGGGGATTGAACTCAGGGGGACTCAGCGAGGTTGAGCCAAATCCCCAGCCCTATTTTGTATTTTATTTAGAGATAGGGTCTCACTGAGTTGCTTTAGCATGTAGCTTTAGTGCCTCACTTTTGTTGAGGTTGACTTTGAACTTGGGATCCTCTGCCTCAGCTTCCCAAGCCATTGGGATTACAGGTGTGTGCCATCTTGCCCAGCTAAAAGTCACTTTTTAATGCATCTGTTGACCTCAAGTCTTTAGGGCTTTTATGGAGTTTTGAGTACCTTGACCAAAGGTATAACTTAGCTACTTATTGTACTCATTTTATTTCAGGTTCCATTTCTTTTTGATTAGGATAACACTTCTCAGACAAAGATACCTTTTAATTATCTACTTCTGTCCAAGAGACTAGTCAATTGTAGATGGTGGCAAAGCTATGGAAAAGCAGCATTTTTAAACATAAGAGCAATTGATGATAATGACATATATGTTCAGAGCACCTTCCTGGAACTTGTTTTGGTTTACAAATCATCAAAAATGTTAACGGAAAATTCCTGGCGGCAGGAACAGCTGCCCAAACAAGATCAATTTCATAGATATCACACAGACATATTTTCTTTCTCTTGCCTTCCCACAGTTAAGCCTTCAAAACTCCAAGCCAAAATCTATTCTTTATTGTTATGCTGCCCAACAAATGACACTACTATATTCCTTTTCTCACTTCTTAACACTTTAGTGTTTTGCTTAATTAACAGATGCATGGTTTGGGACATCAAGCCAGAAGACCCGAGGCTCTGAGCCTGGGAAGAAAATGGTACCACACAACACAGCAATTTAAATGAAATGGACAAACTCATAGAAATATAAAAAGTGAAACTGCCTTAAGAAGATACAGAAAATGTGAATACAGCTGTAACAAGGAATCTGAATTAGTAATATATAAACTTCCCCCCCAAAAAAGCCCAGGTCCTCCAGAGGTATTTGTTGTCAATCTCTACCTAGAATATTCCCACCTCCCCAAATCCCTACTATGTGTGTACATGCACGTAAACACAGATTATCAATCACTCAGAAGCCCAGCAAGGCATCTTAGTTTGACTGCTCTTTAATTAGAAACGACTATTTTATTCAGAAATGTATAAAGAGCAATTAAGAACTTACATACAGATACAACAACCTGTAAGAAGTTACATTTAAGGAGACTGTTCTAGATACTTTTGGTAGTCCTTTTCAGCTCCACAAGTCCATGACACCGCATAAAGGGCAAATGAAAATCAATTATGTACCTGATTGTCTTAAAAGCAGGTAAAAACTAGTATGAAGGTAACACAGCATTTGACAAATTATCTCCCACCAAAAAATGTTTTTAAAAACCCTTTAGTAATGTTAATTCCAACTCCTGTGAAATAAATACTTAATTTAAAAAGCCTGATAGAATATATAAAGGGGACAATTCCTATGGGACTTAATCTGTTGAGAGCACAAAGATTTTTAAACTAATCATGCTTTCAAGTCCAAGAAGTGGAGCCAGACCATAGACTCATGTTAGAATTCCCTCAGGCAAAGCTGGGAACCACATCCTGAGATCTTCTGCAACAGAATCTTCTATTATTTGGTATTTTTAAGATGACACCAATGCTACTACTGCTTAGTTTAGAAGTTCTTTGAAGGAAACAGTAGAAAAGACATCACATTTCAGTTCTAAGTCAATGTTAAAATCAGCTTCTCCCTTTTTTTCCTCTTCCTTTTCTTCTCTTCCAAGTGGCTAGTAGCCTCAGCAAAAAACATAACTTCACTTTTTGCCTCACATTCCCTCTTGAGATAATCAAGACCTGCCAAATTGAAGCCGATAACATCCTGGAGAAGAACACAAGAAAGATTAAATTTCTGACATTTCAGTTTAATATAGCAGCATATGTGAGATAGGGGAACCACAGCTTGAGGTATTGTTATACACCCTTCCTTCTCTGAGTTGTTTTTGGGGATTTTCATTTGTTTCCTTTTAAAGTCTATTCTTACCAGTATCAACAAAAGCTTTATTTCAGATACAGATTTATATCTGGTTTGTATTGCTAAAAACAAGGCACAACATCCTCTACGACTTCTAAGTCATATATATGATAGGATTTGCCTGGTTCTTATAATTCTACATAAAAACACTTACCTGTACTTGTCTGACTTTTGAAATAGTTGTTTCCTTTAATTTTTCTATCACTGGCACAAGCATTTGGTTGCTAGTGATCTGTCCAAAGTGAATTCTAACAGGAAAACAAAAGAGAGTCATGTTGCAAAGAGAAGTTCTGGCCCTATCTTTATAGAAATAGCAAACATACAATATAAAAACAATAACATTGTTTTTATATAAAATGAAATAAGATTCATTTTACCAAATGGGAGTACAGAAATGCTTCTAGCAAAAAAATGCTAAAAATGTTTCTTGTCCAACAGTTCACTTCAATTTGATAATAATTTAAAAAATACTGTACTAAGCCTTACCACACTTATATACAAGCTACTTCTTTTCCCAGCAATCTACCAAGTGGCCACAGATTTTGTTGATAGTATATTATGGAAAGCTCAGAGACAGAAAAATGTTAACATTACTAATAAAGCCAGAGCAAGAAACAGAGTCATTTATCAGAGAGTCAAACTCTCATCTAGAATACCAACATACCCTCGATGGTTGGTCCTGCTCCAACTACTCACCAGGCAGTACTCATCTATAATCCTCTGAGAAGCTCTAAGTATTCAGTATTTCTTATAGAACCAGTTAACTCTGATTTCACTCTGATTCAATAGTATATATGCCATAGCAATAAAAGATTATTAAATATGAATTTTTGTCTTCACAACTGGCCCCAAAGTACAACAATCACAAAAGAATAATACAAACATTAACATTGTTTTCTCTTATTACTCTCCTGAATATAAGGAATAGAGGGTTAAGTATCAAGAAAACAAGCCAAACACCAAATACCAGTTTAGTCAATTCACTAGCTATAACTGTTTAACTATTTGGTATTGCCTGACCAGTTTTTGTCTTCGTAAGTTATTTTAAGGAATATTCAATTTGTTCCTATTGTTCTTTGCTATAATTGCCTGAGAGTGAGGGTTGAAGAATGGAAGAGTAGAATAGTGTAAGGGTCTCAAGTCTTTCAAAATATATTCTTCTCAATTACATATCAGCAGAGAATTCTTCATATTTAAGAATATAGCCTAATGAACACATGCTCTATATGTTCAAAGTTTCCCTCCATATATGCTTCTACATTTCCATTTTCACATGCCTAGACTGGAGATATAAACTGACAATTCCTTAAAATGTTTTTATGAGAAAACAAAACAAAACCAGTTAGCTTAAACTAAATGGTTTAAAAGAAACAATAAATAAAACACACTGGCTATTTTAGTAACTGACACCAAAGCCAGCAGTATCTTAAAACCGCACTCTGAAGGTCTACCATAAGGTTTCCTGAGCAATGTCTTAATACTACAAAAATCAAGAATGATTCCAAAGAGTCAGAAATATGCTATGCCAGAAAACACTGAATTTTTATCAGTCTCTAAAATGGAAACATAAGATTTTTAATCCCAAAGTGTTGATGGTGTCAGTAAACAAAGCTGTTCTGCTGAGGAGACATGGTACTCTTTGGAAAAAGACGTTACCTGAGGAGAAAGAAGAGGCACCTACATAGAAGTTCAATATCAGAGCCCAGCTGGATGAATTCATTAAAGAGCTTAAGAATGTCTGGAACATAAGAGAAAGGCAGCACAAGCAGGGACTCTTCCAGTTCACTGAGGAAAAAAAAATAAACATTAGAGATGTCATATTTCTTAACATGATCAATTTTTAAAACTTTTCCTTAACTATTTTCTACTGCCTTTATACTTGAATTAATCTTGCCCATTCTAAATATTCATCTATATTCTGGATGCTTCTCTCTTCAATGTTTTGATTTTAATATTCAATATTTTAATCTAGTTGGAATGCATATTGGAAAATGGCACAGTAAGAAAATCTGACAGTTTTCTTCCTCTAGATCAATGTCCCCAAAGAATTTTGTTGAATATTCTATATTTACATTATATTTCTTTTACCACATAATGAGTTCTTCTATGTGTGTGTTCTAGAGCTTTTCAGTTTACAATGATGATCGATGAATTCTGATACCAATCTTACATTATTTTAATTTTGTAAGTTTTATAGCTTTTTAATCTCAAAGATTTGCTCCCTCTAGAACTAGCTCTAGTATCATATCATCAATTCTAATTAAAAAATCTCAAGAATATTTCAATTGGGATCAAAAATCTACTAAAGAAAACCAAAGTCTTCAAAACTGAATCTTCTCATCTTGGACTATCTTTTGCTTCTATTAATCAATTTTCTTTTACGTTTCTCTAGTAAAGTTTCATCATTATCTTTAGATGGTCCTATTAATGTTTTATAAGGCTTATGTATGTAGATATTGTGATTTGTTATGAAAATAACCTTTAGTAGGTCAAACTTAAAATCAAAAGAGAAATCCTGGAAAATATTATTCCAAAAATGTATGACAAAGAAAACTTAAATCTGAAAACCAGTAATAGAACCAACAACAACAACAAAAATCAATGAAAAAATTCAGAAGGAAAAAAATGGTCAATAAACATGATGAGATATTACCTTTGTTAATAATCAAAAGAAATGAATATATTATAATATCAGCTTTTACTTCTCAAACTGGTATTTACAACAAACAAACAAACCTTTAATCCTGGTAAAAACCAGCTCAAGGACTCTGGAAAGTAATCTGGCAACACAAACCTGTACAAATCTCATGCCCATTGATCATTTATTAAAAAGGCTGCTAGAACTCTTAAGGAAAACATTCCATAAGGATGACAAAGATTTATGTGGAAAGGTATTCACAGAACATTACTGATAAGAGCAAAGTATGAAAAACAAACACAACATCCAATAGTAATATTATTTGTACAATGAAATATTTTGAACAATCTAATGTGTTTTTGAAGAACATTCAAAACATGAATGTTTAAGAAATATGTGAATATTTAAGAAATATGTGAACTATTTGTTGGTTCTTACTAAAGACCATGACATGAAACTGTATATAGTATGATTCCAATTGTGTTTGTACACAGAAAATCAACCAAATAGACAACAAAAAATGGCCACAATTGATACTTCTCATTGAATTACACATATATCATTACCTACAACATAAACTACTACCTCTCATTTGTTCTTTTTTTTTTTTTAAGTATTTTTTTAGTTGTCAGTGGGCTTTATTTATTTATATGCAGTGCTAAGGATCAAACCCAGTCCCCCACACATGCTAGGCAAGTGCTCTACCATGAGCCGCAACCCCAGCCCCTTCATTTGTTCTTAGAAGTATCTCCCTTCCTACTTTAGGAGAAGCCTCCTAGCTCTCACATTTTAAAAAGATTACATAATGAACTATTTTCCATGAAAATTTTGACATAATCTTATTAGGAAAACAACCATCAACTGTAATTTCTATTTCATGTTCAGATAAGCATTCAATAAATGGTGTTACCTATCAAACATTAACAACTGTGCCCTAGGACTCACCTTGACTTGATTCCTTTAAAAATCTCTAATACATATGCTGAAGGCTATAAAGGAAGGATAATACCATTAGTGATATTCTTTGTTGGTTCTTACTAAAGCCCAATAATTTCTATTTCCTGAAAACAACAACAACAAAACACAGAACCCTCCCTCTCCCTTGACAGTGTTCTACAATGGCAAGACTGGAATGGGCTTATACTTAGTTGGATTTAGGTTCATAATTAAGCTCTGTTCCTTACCAACCACATTATCATAAGTATGTCAGGTGGGTTTCTTTATCTATAAAAACAAAGTACTCTGATTCATAAGATTATTGTGATGAATGAAACATGCAGATAATATACAAAGTAATTCTTGATTGCTGGATAAGCATATGGTTTCTCATTACTCGTCCTCTCTCTCTCCCTTTATCTGATTTATGTTAACTTTTCCTCCAAAGATTTATTTCAAAGTTCACTTAAATAAACATAATCTTTTAAGGGTTTTGAACACTGAGATACATAGCACTAGAAAACAGAAGAATATCAGTCCCTTACAACTGAAAGGGCTGACTTCAGAGGTCACACTAAAGTGGTCCTTTTGAAATATAAAATACCCACGAGGCGGCCAATATTCAAAAAAGATTTTTAAATACTAAAGATTTCCTATCGCATCCATTCTCAAATTATAATGCTTTTTTATTTCCTCTCTTGAAAGCAATGTTCAAATAACCAATGAGAACCTGTTAAGACATTCTACTCACTGAAATACTGCCATAAGCCATCAGGATGGGGTTGATGGGAAGAGGAACCTATGAAGAAATTATTAAATCAAGTCATTAATTAAAATGAGACTTTGATGGTACTTGTCATATTACAGAGTAATAATAGTATTTTACAATTTAAAACAGAGAAAAGAGAACCTAAAAACTGAAAGAGTATAAAAGAACTATTAGGCTTTTTAGTTTCTGAAGTACTTTTAAATGAGTTTAGGAAATACATTTCACCTAAAAATCTGAAATGGTTACCTTGCTCTCCAAACAAATGTAGGCACTCAATATGTTTCTGCTTAGTATGCTAATCACCTCAATCTATAATTTTCTATCCTCCCCTTTTTATTAAGACAGCTTTCCTTCCTCCAACAGTTCTTCCATTTCTGCTAATTTTTTAATTCAAAAAGATCTTATTGCATTTATATTATATCCTAATTAGAGTTAATAAATCCTGAAATGATGGTTTCCTTTTCAGTAATACTATCTATAATATTTCCCAGTGCTTAGTTTAATAGACTTTCTCACCTCTTTCCCTGCAGCTTTACAAATAGCTTGGTGTTCTTTCATTTTTGCAGTTTCTTCTCGGTATAACTCAATGGCCTCCATGATCCTTTCAGCCTACACAGATGACAAAGGAGAGAAACTATCACAACACACGCCATCATCCCAGGACAGTGAAACCAGAAAGCCTGACTAATAAAGATCTGACAATAGAGTGCCAAATAGTACTTAAAGATGTCTTTGGTTTTCTTTTTTCTTTATAAAGAAGAGAAAAAGTGTCAGGGACTTAGGTGAGATCACATCTGCACACTTTGAGTAGGGAAGTTCATAGGAGCACCTAAGAAGTGCTACATTCAGAAGATTTCCTTGCTAGAACCCAGGTACTGCCACAGGACTACTCCAGTTCTTAGTTACAAGGAAGAAAACACAGGTCATGCTTCCCATCTTAAATTTCATCAACTTTTCACCACAAAAGGGCTATGATGTGGTTGATACAAAATAAGACTTTTGCTAAAAAGTTGAGATCCTATTAAAAAACAAAATACTACATTCTAGATCAACTCACTTACTGCTTTGACTGTTTCAATAGTTTTCCTTCCAGTAAAATAACTGTCACCTTGAGTCTCTCCTGGAACCTGCCAGAAACAAAGATATATTATTGACAGAAGTTAAAGGGTCAATAAAAATAGTAAGGACATTATTTTATGAAAATGTTAACATAGTTATTAGCTTCTGTAATTGTTCAGTAAGTGCCAGTCACCACATTCAGTATTATACATGCATTGAAAATGGTTAGTGTTCAATTTCTCAATGACCTTTTATTTTTATTTTGTTTTAAATAATTTGATAAACCTTCACTTTAAAAAAAGTGAGAATTATTCAATACCATATTTGGTCAATAACTTGTCTCACAAAAATAGGGCATAAAACTGAATAACAAGCACTACACAGATACTTTTTCTTATCAGCTGGTGGTGACTGTGGCATCTATACCCAATTCTGATTAGAAATCCTTAAAATTATCAAAAATTTCAGGGTTTTGAAAGATTTACTTACTGCTGGTTGGTCTTCCTTGGCCACACTCTCCTCATATTCTGCTTCCCTTTCCTGCCATGACACAGATATGTTAATTTGAGAGAAAAAAACATGGTCTCTACATAAAGAGACATGAAACTGGCAAATGCTGCTGTTTTTGAAACATAATTCCCCTATGACATCTTTGTGCCTGGTTTCTGAAATGGATGACAATGATCTTGTAAACAAGGTTCTTGAAAGACATATGACTGCACTAGAAAGGAAACTTTAGCTCTGTTAGCCTGTCAGTTACCCACCAGCATATCTGAACCAAGCCTAAAGTTATTACCATCTCCCTTTCTTCTTCAAGAATAAGAGGTTCCCTTGTTCTCTCCCAAAGTCTCAGAGATTTGTCATGGGATGATGATACAACATAGTCTCCACTGGGGCTGACTGCTAAGCACCATATTTCCTGGTGGTGCCCCTGGAGAAAGAAAACCAGAAGAATTCAAATAAGAATAATTCATCATAGACTACTATGTGCTTATATTAGTGGGTGATGTAAACATTTGAAAAGTAGTTCTTAAGTACTGAGCAAACATTATAGGTAAGGTTACCTCCAGAGTTTGTATGTGTTCAAATTTGTCTGCATCCCATTGCTTAATCTTACGATCTTTCCCAGCAGTAAAAAAGAGGTGAGACTTAGGTACAAACTGTAGGTACATCACACTGAAAAGGGAAAAAAGCATTCAAATGTCATAAGAAGACATTATGTATGAGTCCTACATACATAAATGGCTTCTGACCAGCTAGCTTTACAGTGTCTGACGATATTAAGCTTCCAATTTATCACTGTCGGAGAACATTGAGTAACAGATACAGATGCTCTAGGGAAATCATACTTAAAGGTGACTCAAGGGGAGGCCTTTGAGAAGACTATACCTACCTGTCATCATGTGCAAAGAGAGACTTGTGGCAGTCCCCAAAGTCCAAACCCCATATTTTCACATTCCTATCAGCAGAACCAGTTGCTATTAATGCTCCATCCTATATGAAAGAGAAATGAAACACTATTTGAATTTTGCAAATTAGACAGATAAAAGCTAACCAGAACATTTAATCCATTTCTTTCAAAAACATTAAAATAAAGCCAAAATATTAATTAATTCTCTACCAGAGAAGTATCCAATTCTTTATTGTAACCTACAGAGATACCTAAAAAGCTTGTTAGAGGAAAGCATGAACTCTGTAGCTTCAATACTTTTGTATTGCCACAGCGGAGTACTGTGCTTTGATATATGATTACCTATTTACTTTGTTAAATAGGAAAAAGAATCTCTAATTTCTGCAATGGGATTTGGGAGAACAGAAGAAGGAGACAGAGGAGAAAACAGACTGGAAAAGAATCCGCTAAAATGTTTATTACCTATCCTTGAATCCCATAATAATCTATCATTATTTCCTCTTACCTTTCCTTTCTCAGTGCTCAGTACAAATGTTTCTGTTAATGTACAAATCAGACAGCTATAAGGCCAATTCCTTTCCCTTTCATATAAAATAGTCACTTTTAAAAATATATATTCTCACTCCTAATCATAATAAGGTACTGGAAAAACGAGATTCTAGCCAAGAGACTAAAGTACACATAATGCAAATTAACCACATATCCAAATATAAAGCCAAGTTCCTTCCTCTTCACCAAAGTTATCCTATAAAACAAAGGAGGATGGCTTTTTAATGTTTCATTGTCAGGGTACTTTACCAACTACAGAATTTAGACAACAAGCTAACTTGTTACTGAGATACAACTTAAGCTTTACTTACATAAGAGATGTCCATGCATATAACAGGTAATTTGTGTCCATATAATGAAAGAAAAAACTAAACACAGAAGAAAAAGAACATAAATAATTTTTATCCATCTATAAAATATAGGTATAATTTATTACATGTGAGTCTATCATACAGATTTCAAATTAAACACTAAATGCATTTCTGGATTGCTTTACATATATTCTCAGAGACAAGGGACTGAAGACAGCTTGTTATGATTGAATCCGTCAGAGGCCCTATATGCACTTGCCAAGAGTAGTACAACACAGTGAAGGCAAGGGGGCTTCCTGAAGCCTACTGCATCAGTTAGAATGTAGCACAGAGACGTTCTCTGGATCTCTTAGCTGAAAAGACACTGGGACATTTGTTTCACAAAAATGTTTCCTAATTTCGGCCTAACAACTCTCTGGGCATAGGGTCCAGTAATAAATGATCCTAATGTATAGCCAAATGTACAAATACTGACTAGGACACCAAGAAATGCTCTTAAAACTACTGGTTATGGTAGAATTTTCCATCTGCAAGATTTTCTGAATGTGTGCACCAGATATAACTTGATTTACATGAAATTTATAAATAACGGAACTATTTTAAAACTCTTCCCTAGTGCACTTAAAATATTTTGATTCACACACAAGTTTTTAGAAATATACTATTGCTGAGTGTGGTCAAAGTTACCTCTTTAGAGTCTCAAGCCAAATTCTCAATGTCAGAATTCATCAGAAAGAAAATATTCCCAGGCATAACCACTATACCTTTAAGGTGTCAACATAGAAAATTTTCACAGTGCAGTCCAACAAAGACACAGCCAACAGCTTTTGATTGGGAGAGTAACGGACACAGAGAACGTCTTCATCTAGTTGTAATGTGCGGGTCTGCTTCACAGAGAGTCTAGAAAGCATCAAGAAAGCATCAAGAAAAAATGAGTACAGCTACATATGTCAAAAGGTCATTCAATAGCTCATTTTTCACTCCAAAAAAAAAAAAAAGACAAAAAATGCCCACTTACCTCTTTTGGGTGCTGTTTTCATCTTTCACCAACTCAAAATCCCAGAACTTGACAGATTTATCTGCACCACCTGTCACAAAGCCTCGCTGGAAATTAAATGACATTTCATTTACAAACTATTTTACCATATAAACTCCGTGAAGACACATCAAAATAATCTAAAAAACTTTTTATTTAAGAACATAGGATAAGAATTTAGAAAAATGTTGTTCTCCTAAACCCCCTTTCCAATACTCTTTCAGGGATGCTGCCACAGACCTTATTTGAGATTCCTAGCATAGACCCACACAGATGGAGTAATAACTAATGAAAACTCCTGGTTATACTTTTGTTTGCATTGGGAAGAAGAATCCTTAATGAACATAGTGGGAATTTTTGCTCAGACAAGAGGGCAAGAATCAAAAGTATTTGCTATAAAGTAGTAAAACTAGTTTGACAAATATATATAGAATGGCTAATCTAACTTCATTAAAAGTATTTACCTGAGAAGCTATAAATTTATCCCTGTAATGCATCTGTTTAAAACATGTTTGAAATGGTTTTTTAAGATCAAGAAAATCAGATCCATTACAGCATAAAGTTGGTGTGAAGTACACAGAACATAGGATCAGATCACTGAATCTCAGCTGTCTATTGTGCTGCCCCATAAATTTATAACCCAAGAAGCAACATTTCCATGACCCTTCACTTTGTTGTACCGAAAAAAATCACATCATTTAAGGAAAAGAGAATGCTACAAATGCAAGGTGCTATTAATACTTTAAATCCACAGCTGTTTTGTTTTTTTTATCTCAAATGATAAACTATAGATTTAGTTTCTTACAAAAGTGATATATACTTTCAATGGATGAAGGTTTGCCACCATTGAGGATATTTGAATGAATAGGCCAAAATCTCTTAAAGTGTTGTCCAAAAACACCATCTCAAAATCTTTAGGGCAACCAGCACCATCACTAGAATAAATATACAAGTCTCCAGGGTAACTCCAACTTTTATTGATTAATAAAGGCTTAGACTTATATAGCCAAAATATTTGTACTAAAAGGGGAAAAACCCACTCTTCCCTCTGCACTGTGTTGCTCAAAAGAACATTTCCTCTCAAGCATTAAAAACATTGGTATGAAAAACTGTAAGGATAAGCAATTTGATGCCATGTTGCTGATGATTAAGAGCAACTGAACCAGAATTCTTTTCATAATGACAGCTATTCACATTACCAAGTATATGAGATAGCATCATACAAGAAGTCTGAAGATTAGGCACACAAAAGGAGTTTTCTTTAAAGAAAATCCAAAAGAAGAGCAATTAAACTTGACGTAAAAACTGGGAAATGCAGCCATAGAGTTGCAGTACACAGCTTTAAAATATAGTTTAATTACCTGATCTGGAGAGAGAGACATGGACCACAAAGCTCCATCATGGGCATCTACTGTCTCCAACAGATTTCCTGAGGCCAAGTCATATAGCTGCAGTTTCCCTGTCTGGAAAGACACAAAGTGAGCACAGTTCTAATGAGCACATCAACAATTCATGATTCATGCTTTTACAATTTAGAAAAGATTTCACAACCAAGCAGCAACAATGTGATCAAATGCCTAAGAAAATGGATCACATGTTCCCCATTCCCTATCTGAACAAATGCTTTCAAATACCCTATTGACATGTTGAATTAACCTTGGCAGGCATTACCATGCTGCACAATGATGCATAGTACCTTGTAGTAATGAATTCCTATCACTATCATTGGTTCTATAACTTCTGAAGGGAAATATCATGGCTATAGGCAAATCAGAATAAACATAATAACACATGGAAAATCTAAAAGCCTTAAAGTTTAATTAATCCTATGGGCTGCTCTCTACAGTAACTAGCTTAACCAATTTTCTCCATCTAGTTTTAATTTCCTGTTCCACAATACCTTGACAATGAGAGAGAGATCTCCCTATAAAGCTAGGAAGGGCAATAAATTAAAAAAAAAAATTATAATGGCATCCCATGATTCCCACTTAGCAGTCTGTATGTGCCACCATCACAGAGCCAGCATGTAACACAATCACAAAGGCAACGCCTCGCTATGTGATGAGCTTCTGTACAATGTGGTTGTAAAGGTAAGCTGAAAGTCTTGAGTCTCTTATCTGCCTCTTCCTAATTCTATGGCCACCAGAAAATTCATCTCACGAACCTGTTTTTATCATCTGTAAAATGGAGACCGTGTCCACAATATCTCCAAAATGTTGTGAGGATGAGATGTATACTAACTAGTTAATGTAGGCACTAGGTCTGGGACTGCATGCTACTCACATAGGCAGTCCTCAAACCAATTCACAAAATGTTTTCCCAATGGCAAATATTAGGTGGACATTTGTTGAAAGAATAAATGAAAAATAAGAGAAAATTTTAATTCAAATGTTAATGCTGTTTCTCTGATGTTAAGTCTAAAATCTTTCTAACATATCACAGTTTTTTGCACAGCAAAAATGTCCATTATAATACACAAGATTTTTTTAATAAAATCATGCAATATAAGGCACAGGTTTAAGAATAATGACAAATATTTACAAAGCAGCTTCAAAACATCCCACATACATTATTCAATTTTATTCTCACCACTACTACCACCACCACTGCTACTTCTGCTACCAGCTCTATCATCTATTAGTTATTTGCTGTGGGACCATCTCTATGCTAAGTAATACTTCATCCCTGTGAAGTGTGCTATGAATATCACTCTACCTGAGAAAATCAAGGCTAACAGAGTTAATGTAACTTGCTCAAAGGTTGCATAGCTTGTAAATGACAGAAGCCAGGATTTAAATGCAAATGTCATCCTTCCATTATATAGATGAAGGAATATTCTAAATTGTGAGACTTGCTTTAAACTACCCATTTTGTATACAGAGAATCTGAATCCGAATCCATGTCTGCTATGCTCAAATTGATTAGCATCTAAGAATGAGGCCACAAGGGCAGTTTGGTTTTATTTATTGCCTTTATCTGTCAAACATGATATCAGAAAGTTAATATAATTTATCGTTAACACATTTTTGTCATCATTTAAAACAATTACACATATGTTCATAAAAAGATACAAGAAAGAATCATCACCAAATGTAACGGGCAGCTATCTCAGGATCATGATTTCAATTTTTTTCTTCATAATTTGACATGTGGACTGATTTTTTTTTGATAAATTAAGAAAATAAAAGATTCTGTATTTTTAAAAATGCCAAAAAAAGACAACAAACATCCTTCCATATTATCTAGCTTTAATATATTTCCCATTTGCTAAAAAAAGTCAGATTTCTCAAACAACTTTAAGATATTGAATAGAAAAGCCCCCAGAAATTCAGAGGAAAGTCTGTTTACCTTTGTTCCTATGACCACCTGCCTATCACCAGGTACAAAGAATGAGCAAAGTGCATATTCACAGGTCATTGTGCGAATACACTGCAGTGTAGACCTATGAGAAAGAAGGAATAAAGAATTCTTGGTTAGGGAATCTGCCCCCACATCTTAAATGTCAGTGTGTATATTTTGACATACATGTAGCCACACAGAGACCAACATGAGAGAAGACAAATCTTAATAAATCTTGGCTCAAACTCAGTTATACTCAAAGGAAAAGTATCTTACATAGCGCCTAACTTCTGTTTTCTTTGCAGGGGCCTCCTAATCCTAAGGAACAGAGATCATAGAAAAGCAGGGTAGGGAAAGTATCTATTGGGCTCCATAGGACCTGTTCTATCTACCAGGAGCCAGGTAAGCATATGCAATACAAGTTGAATTAGCATCAAGACAGTTCATTACAAGTAAAGTTCATTTTATAGGATCATGTCCATCTCTCCAGTCATATGCCACATTTTGATCAATAACAGACAGCATATGAGATGATCTCATAAGATTAATAGAAAAAAATTCATATTGCTTAGTGACATTGATGCTGTTCCAACATCTAGTATAATGCATTACTCATGTTTGTATTGATGCTGATGTACAAAACCTGCTGTGCTGCCAGTCATATGAAAGTATAGCACATCCAATTAAACACAGTACATGATACTTGATAACAATTAAATGGCTATGGTGATTTTTTATTTACTACACTATACTTTTGTTACTATTTTAGACTGTACTTCTTCTGTTACAAAAAGAAAATAAAATGCTTACTGAAAACATTAGGCCACATTACACTGGAATTACACAGGCCTGTATAAGCAACTCAACGATGTTTAGACAATGAGGAAATCAACTATTAATGCTTTTCTTAGAATGCATCCCTTTTATTAAGCGATACGTAGCTGTATAAACCAAACGTGTCATTACATTCAGCAAGCATTTACTAAATGCCCCAAATAAACCAAACATAAAAAGGCAACTTTTTCTAGTCTAAGCTCCACAGGTCTATCTATGGTCAAGATGCACTGAACATACATTTTGAGAGAAATGTACAGAAGGCCTTAAGAAACTAATGATCAACTGTCAAGAGTACAGAAAAAAAAAAATCAAAGGAAAAGAAACAAAGCAATTGTACTGAATAAAGATATAAGAAAGATATTTCTCAAACCTGTTCCATATCTTAATGGAATCAGCTGCTGCTGAAAGTACAGCGATATTGTCTGAGCTGAATGACAAAGTCCGCACGTCACTACGATGACCCCCAATGGTGATTCTGTTTGTCCTGACAGGCTGAGGAGTAGGCAAAGATGCATTCAGTGAATATAATTCCACCAGATTGTTTTGTAGCAGGAACACAGCCTTTAACTCCCCTTGGGGTGAATGAATCAAGTCAAAGGATCTGCATGGGAAAACAATCATAAAAGTTTTAGCTACTTCAATTCACAAAGTTAACTTCAGGGAGAAATCTCTGCAATGTCTTCAATTTATATGAACAAATACAAAGAATTTTACAAGTAAGAGTGCTCTGAGTCTTAAACAGGAGTCAAGTACAGTCTTTTAAGTCAAAATACCTGGGTTCAGGTCTTGGTTCTGACATCCATCTTATTTTTGTGTATATATTTCTCATAAGTCATTTTAAACCTTTTATGAACATGGGACATAATACTTTTTTAAAATTGGAAGCAAGAAAAGACAGTTAACAAACAGCTATAAAGATATATTATAATAATGCAAATATGACATGAGTAGGTGGCCCCACAGTACAGGCAACAGTAATAGTTTGATAGTGTGATTGATCACTGTCTCCAAAAATATAATTCATATAGAGAGCATGCAAACTCATGAAAAAATCAGTAATGCTTTGTAGCTTACTATTTTATAATAACTTCAGATACCATATTTTTACTCACTTGATTTTGGCAGAAGTTTTGATATTAGTCACCCGCTGGATTTCATCTTGCAGAGTCATTTCAACACTGATTTCAAGGTCCTTCTCTTCCCCCTTGCAAGAATTTAATCTAAGGAAAAAAAAAAAAAAAAAAGAATATCAACCTATCATATTTCCAGAAGCAGCTCTGCTCTTCCGGTCCAAAATCCTGCCCCATGGCAAACGAGCTATATAGATTCTGGGGAAGTTACTTAATGACACAGGATTACAATGAGAATTAATCAATGTAAACTATTATTTTATTTAATGGGTACCCTCAAAAATGTATTCTGTATGCAAGAGCTCATAAATTTCCTGAAATGATAAAAATTTCCACTGAAATATTTATAATATGCTTTTCTAACTTTAAGACTTTTTTAAAAAATAATTTTTAGTGATATCTGGACACAATATCTTTATTTTGTTTATTTATTTTTATGTTGTGCTGAGGATCAAATTCAGTGCCTCATACGTGCAAGGCAAGCGTTCCACCACTGAGCTACAACCCCAGCTCGTAACTTTAAGACTTAAAAAAAAAACTCACTGTCCTGCACTCAACAATCTAACCATGTCATATAAACCAGATCAGGTCTCAGAGGATGTGCTAAGTCAGATGACATTTTATCTCTTTGACATTTGATAAATTTCAACCATCAGAGAATCAATTTCTATGACTATAATGACCTATTTCAAGATTATGTTGTCCCAAAATTCAATTCTATAAAAGTTCAGTCTTTTTTCTCAGTGCAATATAGAATCCACCTTCCTTCCTTATAGGCCACTGCTATTAAAAACACATTGCTAACCTTTGAGTTTAAACAGTTTAGAAACTGTTTTTAAAAAATCTGCAGTTTCTTTCTAGTTCTCTGTGTCTCAGTCCAAGACTCAGAACTGTGTTAATTTTAAAGATGCACCCCAACAAAAAAATTCAACATGGACTCAGACCCACAAATTCTTCTCTAGCTCTTAACAGTAACTGATAATGAAGTAAATCCTTCCTTAAAGGAGCCATGGTTTTTCTCAGTAATATGTGGCCTACACAGGATACTTAAAGGAAGGTGCTAGGAAATGAGACTGATCAAAATAATGCTATGTATATGCACAAATATGGCATAATGGATTCTACTATTATGTATAATTACATTGCACCAATAAAAAATTTAAAAACTAGAAAAGTGAGTGAATTCTGTGGTATATAAATGATTTTTCTCAAAGCTGTTGGAAAAAACTTAAGAAAACACACTTTGCTTTCTTTCTAGCTTTCTTCATTTTCTTCTCCATTTTCTTCTGAACTTCTTCTTTAGACAGGATACAAAATACTTCTAGCACAGAGTCAGTTCCCTAGAAAGGCAAAAGCTTGTTGTGAGAGCTAGCCAGGAGAGCTAGTTTTTAATTTAGCTTATTCTTGGTAAGATCTAAACAGTAATATTTTTTTCCCTTACTAATTGTATTGAACAAAATCTCTGTTGTCTCATCTCTAAAGTAAGAATACCATTTCCTATAATATTGCTCTGAGGACTAGAAAAGAGGTATGTACTTTTTTACATTGCTTAGAAAAGTCAACATTTAATAAATGATTGCTAATAAAAGTAACTATATTATTGTTATGCAAATACAAAATAAGTATTATAGATCCACATAGTACCACACAATAATTAACATGACCAAAGAAAAAATCCATCTCTATGCTGAATGTGAAAGAACAGTGTAGCCCTTGTTATTTTCTCATCTAAGCCTGGTACTCACATGGCAAGCAAGAATCCTGCCTGTCTTATCCACTGCAAGGTTCACAACTCTGTCTCTTCCTTCCCGCATTATGGAACCAACTTTTCTGCATGAAAGGATGCGCTATAGAAGCAGCAAAAGATAAAGGTTAAATCTAAGTTCTGCTGAACCTCTGAAAAGTTATGATTATGACAAATGCAGGTGATAAAAACATTCCTTCAAAGATGACAAAAATTACAGATTTAAAACTCTGCAGTTCTCACTTGTCTCACTACTCAATTCAATGAAAGAAACAAAAATGAATTACATCCTCAGGAGTTTCATCCACCTCAAGGGTATCATCCTCTGCTACAAGTGAGTCCTGTATTCTAGGAGAAGACTCTTTGACTTTCTTGGGCTCTGGTTCTTCCAGGTCTTCAACCTATTTTATAAAATTGGGAAAATAAAAGCTGAAATGTGTTTCAGGAGGTGACTCTTAGCCTTAAAAGTCTTTCCTATGGCCACTAATAGCTTGATTAATGAACTCTGATCAAACTTCAACAGCAGGACAAGTATCAGAATTTACTAAAGACTGATTACATCATACACAGCAAAACATTATTCATTATTCTATAGCCAGTAACTTCCTATAGTGTAAGTGTACTACTATTTAGTAAACAATAGTGTAAAAATCACGACACACTTTTCATTAACTTCAAAACATTCTCTGTTCTTAGGAGAAATAAACCCTATATGTTATTGTGTGTAGCACCCAAATGGGTTCTATGGCGGTTATACCACCATATTTTTAACTTCATCTAAACCTAAAATCTATAACCTTTCCCCTTCACACAAATTCTTTGAGTATTTAAGAAATAGTTATAAACTAGAATATACATATTTATAAACATATATAAAGTTAATAGATTTTTGTTTGAGGGCAAAGGTTCAGATACTCTGAAATACATCCATGGACAACCAAAGGTCCAGGAATATCAGGCTAAGAATGCCATAAAGTAAAACATTAGCATTATCAGAAGCTGTAAGTTTAAAGCTATTTTTCTTCTGAGCGCAAATAAACAATGGAAAGAAGAAATATGATGAAGAAATATCTTTATTTAGAAGTTGTAGGTTATCAATGTGATAGAATTCCTTCTAGTACTATGTTAAGTATTTGATAATTAACTGATTCAATGAGCCTATGAAACTGCTGAAACATGACAGTGCCCATGATCCAAAGAAAAGAGTAATTACCTCTTGCAGGTAAGTGATGTCCCAAGCTCTCAATTCACTGTCTGAAGAACCAGTGAGAAGTCGTTTTTCTTCTGAAACCAGAACCAACCCCCATACCTGTAGGGTGTAAGAAGATTCACATGATTTTTAAGAGATTCTAGCTTGTAAAATAAACATTCCAAAAGTTTAAGTATATTACAGTAAAATCTCTTTGGCCTGGCCTTCTGAAGTCTCATAAAAGGCATATTAAGGCATCTTTTATAGAGAGAAAAAAAGCCCATCGTAGAATTGTTGCTTACATAACACTGGGGAGTTTCTCTCCAACTTGTTATTTCCAAATTTAAATAATGGCCATTCAACATAAATCCTAACTGTAATCCATTCAAATGATGATTCTAGGTCTTTGATTTTATTGGTATCTAGCAAATAAAAGTACCCTATTGATATCTACTGCAAAATTTTTGATCTCTAAGTCCAAGAATCAAACAAAATCTGTTGCAAAATCTGCTTTTCCTCATTAATTCAAGTTTTTTGCTTTTGAAAGCCTGATATGAACACAGCACTGAAAAGGATGTGAAAATATGTAAATACTGCCTGAACTTGATTGAATAGATCAAGCCACAACAGTTACAATTTGCTATCTACATGTTGCTGCACCAGGCACCATACACAGAATATCATTAAACCTCTCTAGAATCAAAAGTGGACTCTTACTCAGAGATAAAACTCAAGATTAAAAACTAAGGCCAATTTTTATTAAATGCCAGAGTTGCTGTATCTGCTCCAACTAATCTTATTATCTCTCAAGACAGCATATGATCACAACCATCATCACCATCACCGCACACACACACAAAAGATTCCATTTAGCATATGATGATTACAATGAGCAGTAAAAAAAAAAAAAAATGGAGCCAGAGAAAGGGGCCAGAGATTAAAAACACCTTCTTCCCATTCTCTGTCAGGGTCCATGACCCAACATGTACCTCAGTTCGGTGGCCAACCAATGTTTTGAAACAGTGTTGAGTATCCAGGTCCCACCATTTCACCATGGTATCTTTCCCACTAAAAGAAACAGGAAAAAAAAAATTTGGGATCATTAAACTAATATGAAAATAAAAGACTCACTTGTTACTTTAAAAAGAACGTGTATAACAACTATGTCTAAAGTTTCTGTCCCATCTGACTCTCCTTCTGAAAGAAGCAAAGAATCCTAACTATCCATGTGGTTATTCTTATGTAAAAGGTTAAGATGTTTTACCTACTGTAAGCACAAAAATGAATTGAATTCAGAGTATTTAGCACTCTTCTACGTTCTTTAGGAACACAGAAATCAAATCCATAGTGCCTTCCTCCCACCACTTCCATCACCACAGCACTCATATTCTCAGACTGTCTAACACCAAAACATCTTAGACCATCCCTGTCCTCTGGTCTCTTATGTCTAGTTAGCTGCCATGTCCTGAAAACATCTCTGTGTAGTCTCTAAATCTTGACACCTTCGCATCCATTTTAGTAGAAAAAATCTGAATTTCAGTCCTGCTACCTGAATTATTTTTAACAGCTGATCTCTACATCCACTACTGGTCTCTCATCCCACTCAATACACCACTGTCAGATAATCTCAGTTTTTAAAAATGTGTACCTGCTTAATGATCTCTGTAGAATCAAAATCAGGCTTATTAGCCTAATTTTCAAAATCTCCTATAACTAGCTCTTAATCCCATAAAACAATCCTTTCCTACCAAAGGAGTTAATGCCCAATGGTTCTACTCTTCTTGCTTAGATGGCTCTTTCCTATTTCCTCATCAATACAAACCAAATACAATCCTCCTTCATGAGGAGGGGAATCACTCCACCAAAAAATCCAACTTACAAAGTATATCACATGTAATCCTACCCGCTAGTGTAACTCTCTCACAGAATCTGTCTTATGTGAACAAGACACACTAACACGTGTGTATCTTGTCCAATAGGAACAACTTCACCACTGGGGCAACATTTAGTGCTTTTCACTTTTCCTGAGTCACTATGAAAATGTTTATAGTTACTGCCTGATAAACATTAAGGCCTCAGTCTTTTCTGACTGGTCATTTCTTAAGAGTAACAATTATTAGACTACCATTATAAATGAGGTTGAACCACATACAAAATAGCTATTTGAACATTCTGACTTATAGAAATGAAAACTTCAAATGGTTTGACCTTTCAGATGTTTAGAAGTCCTATGAAACACTTCTTTCCTTAAAAGGTAGGCTAAATTAAACACCTGGTATTCATATCTGCCCACTGCTTCATTTAGCTTTCCTGACTTTCTTGGGTTCTATAAAGTAAAGAAAGCTCACTCCATGAAAGTTGTATGAAAAGATTAAGGAACATAGAAAAGCTGATATCAAAAGAAATGAATGACAAATCATAAAAGAGAGTTTTAAAATGCTATAACTTTACATAGCTCCATGATACTATTTGGGAAGGGTGTGCAGAGAGAAAAACAGAGAGCAGAAGAGGCTAGCACATAAGCATGACCATGGTGCTGAGAAAGTAAGGAAACAAATTAGAAATAAAAACTCTTATTTCTTTACCTAGTAACTAGCAGATTCTTTTCCCGTAGGAATAAGGCCTGTGTGATGGCATCTTTGTGGCCCTTTAGGCGGTAGAGGCCGCTTTCATTGATCACATCCCACACAATCACATCTGTATCCTAAAGGGACGAAATAATACAGAAGAAAAATAACTTCCTTTACTACAAAACAATAGTATTTAAGTATTACAAAGCAATACACAGTCTTTCTAGAAAATCTAAAAAGCACATAGAAAGTACAGAGGAATAAGCATGATCCTTAATCGCATTACCCAGGGACAAGCAGCAGATACTTTGTTTTATATTGTTCCACTTATTCATTCCTATATGTATATAAATATAAATATTTATATATTTTTACATTGATATTTGTTATTTTCCTATTACAAAACAGATCAGTTTAAAACTTTTTTCATTTAATATTTCCATTTTTCCATGTCATTCCATAGTGTTCTCATTATTCATGCTCATATAATAATTAATCCTAAGAATATATCACATGTAACAATTTTTCTATTTTAGGCATTTAGGTAGTTTTTAATTTTCTATCACTATACAGATGCAGAAATGAATACTCTTGTATGTAAGTCTTTGTACATATACCTATCAGGATAAACACTAAAATGGGAAAATTCTTGGATTAAAACTTATGCTTATTTTTGAAGTTTTTGATTCACACCACTGAAATGATCCCTAGACTGCACTCATCTATAGAACCAACAGTGACATAAATGACAAGGCCAGTTCTCATCTGCTTAACTCTTGAGTATTATTAATTTTCTCAAAAACCACTGCCAATTTCATAAATAAAAAAATGTCATTTTGAAAATATACTAATCAGGAATATAAAAATGGATTCGTCCCTAGGACTTCCATTTGACGGCAATAATCTTCTATTTTGCATTGGTAGCAAATCAATAACACTTTTGAAATTATAGTATTTATAATGTATTTTAAAACATCCCTTTTATTATTCTCCTTTCCACAAATTGTGGTGTTAACAATTCATTCATTTTTCCATAACAAGCTTTTAAACTTGATGGTCAAGTTCTAAACGAAAACCTTTGGGCTATTTATTTAAATTACTTTAACTATGCAAATTAAAAAAACATTAGCATCTTTTCAATATATTCTCTTCCCATTCAAAAACGTGACTTGTTTCCATATAAGTATTCTATTATTATATTCTGCAGTAAAGTTTCATGGTATTTTTATGTGATTCAACATTTTATTGGGATTGAAATCTTTACTTCTGTTTTGTAACTCATGACTTTTAGGATAGAGGTGAGCTAACAATTTTGTAGAACTCACTGGCAAATAATTATCATAGGCTCTTCTTTTCCAATCTTTGCTTTCTTTTCCTTGTTTTACGGTTTTGGGTGGTATTCTACAATGATGTTCTATTATAGTTGCCATGGGTATCTGTCTTATTCCTCAATTTCGGTCTTTTATCAGAAAGTGTGACAGGAAAAAAAATGAATCTCCCAATTCAGATTCATTCTTCCCATTCTATTTCTACCATTTGTATACAATTTGGAACACTGAAAGTCCATAACTTCAACCAACAATTTTTGTGAACCTGCTTTAGCATAAATCATAAGGCTTTTAATGTATCAAAGTCTGAGCACATGCCTCAAAGTCTCACCTTGGATCCAGAAGCCAGTCTGCCACCTAGCTGATCATACTTCAAGATAGTGATGGCTGCTCTGTGTCCATTAAAGGTCACATTTCCTTCTCCACTCAGGAGACTGAAAAGTCGGACAGATCCATCCTCATAGCCAACAGCTAAGTGTAGCCCATCTGGGGAAGGGCATAAGCAAGTGACTTCTTGCTTAATCCCCTGAAGGATGAGGATCTGAAATCATAAAAATCAAAAACAATGTAGAGAAGTTAAGCTTATTATCAAGGGAAAAGTGTGGAAATAATCAGAAGTAGTAAAACTGAACATATATAATTCCAAATCACTCATAAAAATGATAAAACTATAATCCACTTCAATTTATTTAATGTAGGAATTATTATTTGTACTAGGCAATACAATATTTAAGAAAAAGTAAAATTATTTTCTCCAAAGCTCTGCATTGGCATTATACATGCAAAAATTACCCAGGCAATGTAATAAATTCATAAGTCTTCATCTAGATGATTTTCAATTAAGGGTTTTAAATTCCTCTTTGCTTTAACTGAGCCCCATTTTATGAGAAATAAATCTGCATGGCTGTAGAGTATACTAATTGTTTATGATGTAGTTTTATCCCAAGGAACTCTGGGTGGCAACAGTATCAAAGTAATAACCTCTTAGGAGTCACATAGTGAATGGACAAGATATTAAAGTACCTATATTTGATTTGGAAGAAGTGGTAAGTTTAAGGAATTCAGTGTTACACAAAGTCAAAGCCTGGTTTGAAATCCCTGAGGCCTCATCTGTATAAGAAAAAGATAGCATCAACATAGCAGAGTAATATACCATTTAAATGTCTAATATTTTATAACTGTAAGAACAAGTAGAACTTGAAAAATAGAGAAACTAGTAGAGAAGAGAAAACAATATCAGGAATAAATCATGACCTACAAATATCACTACCAGACATCTAAGAAATAAGATCCTATTTGGTTATGATTTTCAGAATTTGGTGGAGTACACAACAAAATTTGATGATTGGCTATCTAGACCCAAAGGTAAAAGGTATCTTTTCTAAAGACACACACACAAAAATCAAAGTATGATAAATAAATCAGAGCTCTCCACTTGTACCGCTCCATGTTCAAATACCCACAAATCAGTATCAACTTAGTTAATTTCTGACTCACCTTCTCTCCTTTCCTTAAGTCCCAGATGAAAACATGTTCACAGGCCGGTACTGCTACATAGCGTCCTTTCTCACCACGAAGTGTCACAAAGACAATATTACCTTTTTGGCTTCCAATCAGGCCAAAGACCGCACTAGCAACATAACGTAGGTACTGCTTGGTAAGCCCCATGTTATGATGTCTGATACTGCAGGTGAGGTAATCTGTGCATATAAACAAAGAAAATTCAGTTCTTTAGGTTGCTCAGTTCTATTTATCATATAGTTAAAAGCATATAACTTGTGGTTTCTTAACCTTTATTTAGACTGAATAAATCAGTGACTAAAATATCTGGACATCATTATTTTAAAATCCATTAACGATATGCAATCTCTCATTCTTTAAACTTTAAATTGTTTACATTGTCAGATCAACTTCATATAGAATATGGGACACCAAAGCCTCAATGCATCTAAACAATTTACTTCTGCCCATTCAATTACTAAAGTTTTGACACTAAGATTGGCAGCTTGGATTGAACATATTTATCAATGAGTACTTATTATAAACCTACTAATTAGATAGGTACTATTCTAGGCACCAGAAATATGGCATTGAACAAAAGAACAAGTAGAACTTGAAGTTCTACTTGTCTCCTATAGTATTTACTTTCTAGTATGGTGATTCTTACACTAGTATTCCTCCAAGTCATCTGGAGGGCTTACAGAAAAACTGCTGGGAACTACCTCATCCCAACTCCTGGCACCTATTTCTTATTCACTATGTGCAGAGTGGGGTCTAAGATTTCATTTCTAAGAAGTTCCCAAGTACTTCTGTTACTATGGTTCCTGGATCACACTTTGAGAATTACTCTTCTAGTAAATATACATCTGTCCTTGATTTCAAATTCAGAATAGCCACCTCCCTTGACACAAAAATGGTGGAGCAAGCTGGCACACAATTTTTGAAAGATTCTTGTACTACATCAAATTCAATGAAAATTCTGATTGTGAATAAAAGGTACAAAAAGAAAAGTAGGTAGGTCAATCATGTCTGTTCTCCCATGGAAGATTAAAAAGTGTCCCTCAAACACACACACAACTTAAAAAAAAACAAGAACACAGAGGTTGCAGTCTTTTTTGGGAGCTGTTTCTTGGTTTTTGTTTGGTTTGATTCTACATACAGTGTCTCTTGATAATTACAATCGACATATTAGTCTACTTTAACAGAAGAATATCCAATTCCAACTCTCTACTAATATTTTATTAGTAGTCATCTACTAGCCTCAAGGCTCTACTCACAGGCACCAAGACAAAGCCAATTAAAGTCAAGTAAAAGTCAGGTGTGGTGGTGCATGCCTATAGTCCCAGAGGCTTGGGAGGCTGAGGCAGGAGGATCATGAATTCAAAGCCAGCCTCAACAACTTCGCGAGGCTCTAAGTAACTTAGCAAGACCTTGACTCAAAATAAAAAATATAATAAAAGGGGCTGACGGGGCTGAGTTGCAGCTCAGTGTCAGAGCGCTTGCCTCGCACATGTGAAGCACTGGCTTGGATCCTTAGCACCATATAAAAATAAACAAACAAAATAAAGATATTGTGTCCACCTATGACTAAAAAATTAAAAAATAAATAAATAAAAAGGGCTGGCAATGTGGCTTAGTGGTTAAGTACCCCTGGGTTCAATCCCCAGTCCCTCCACCACCCCCAAAAAAAGGTCAAGAAAAGATAATACTGATACGGTGATAATGCTTTTAGCCTAGCCATTTAACTAATTCTTTCCTAATTCTTTTTACTCCTAAAGCCTTTTACTATAGCTGCTCCTCAGGTTAATCCATCTACCACTTCCTCCCATAGTATTTTCTATGGATAATTCATATAGCCAAGGGACTATTTCTATTTCCAGTCCTGTCTATCTACATGAATAATAATTACAGAGTTCCAAATACTTGTTGGACATCTTTACCTTACAGAAAGTGTCACATTTAACACGTCTACAGCCAAGCCTGCCTTAGTTCCTAAACCCCTGTCTTTTTTTCTGACTTGAAGATATAAAATCATTCCAGCTCTTCAGGTTCAAAACTTTGTAGTAACCTTTGATTCATTAATAAAAAATGACAGTAGCCTAGATTTAGTGATTGATCAAGATACGGTAACTGGTATTAAAAGAATCACAAGTTCAAAGCCAGCCTCATCAATAGCGAGGCAATAAGCAACTCAGGGAGACCCTGCTTCTAAATAAAACACAAAATAGGGCTGGGGATGTGGCTCGGAGGTTCAGTAATCCTGAGT
>PVHX01000930.1:41873-122443 GCA_004024805.1 Geosciurus inauris | reverse complement strand
TTCAAAGCTAGCCTCAGCAATGGTGAGGCACTAAGCAACTCAGTGAGACCTTGTCTCTACATAAAACACAAAATAGGACTGGGGATGTGGCTCAGTGGTTGAGTGCCCGAGTTCAAACTCCAGTACCAAAAAAAAAACAAAAAACCATAACTAATAAATAAATAGTCGTCTACTTACACGTAATTAGTTAAAATGAGTTAATATATGCAAAGCACTAGGAAAGGATGTATGCACATTGTCAAATATACGTATAAAAATTCTCCACAATAATAGAGGATGCTACATGCTCTTACTTCCATTTTACAAATAAAGACCCTAGACAGAGATGTTGAAGAGCTAGTCCAGTCATTCAGCTTGTAAATGCCAAAGCCAGATTCCAATTTAGCTAGTCTTAACCTCAAAACTTTTGCCTCAAACCACTATACTAAAACACTTTTCTCCTCATATCTGTCAACTCCACCTGATTGTTTTTCTGAAGTAAAATTCCTTTTTTCTCTTTCTAGCACTTTCAGTTCCAGTTTTTTTATCACTGGGTCACTGCACAGTTATTCAACTAGCACCTCCACCTCCATATTTTTCACTGTTTTCTTTCAAAAGTAATACTACCTGACTTATCTTTTTCAAATGCACTGTTTCTACTCCAATTTAGCCCTTGAAAGGGCTAAATCGTTTGCCGGTTTCTAATAACTCATCCTATGCATCCTCCTTTCCTTCTCAACCTTCTCTCTAGTCCGACTGGTTTCCTTCTGTGACCTTGCTTTTTCCGTATTATCTTCTCACTTAGAACAACATGCATTGTCCTGTCTACCTATTTTAGTTAGGATTATCCTGACACCCACTTCCTTCCCGGCAAGCCCTATTCTTGCCATCTCTTCTATGAATTCAGTATTTAAACAATCTTCCACATAACTTGGCACAAATCACTTTTGTTCACGTACTCAGATCTCGCCTCCTTTTGGAGAGACTTCACTTTATCTTCTTCCAAGACTACACCATCACCACTTCCTATCTTACAGCTCTCCCAAACACGCTGTTCGTGTAATGCATTTAAGGCCTGGACTGTGGTAACGGACTTGTCACGTCCGAAAAATGAGGATTAAAGTGAGGGGGTTCCGCACACCGAACCAACATGGCTCAGCATCTTCAGGTAAGCCCGTGCACACGCATTTCCAGGCAGCTCTACTCTGCTCGCGCCAGCCGCGAATGTAGCTGAGAAGCCTCCAGATACTGCTGTGCGGACCCCGGCAGTCACCGGGTTCCTCCCATCCTTGAGCCCGGCCGCGAATCCCCCCGCACAGATGCTGCTGACACCACGAGCACCTCCGCCATATTCTGCCCAACATCAGCAGCCCAAGAAAGGTATTCGGTAGTCACCGCGCGTCTCTAAGACTCACCTTAGCATACACGAGGTTGGGCCACCATCACCCGCCCATGGGGTCCGCCCCTTCCGGGCCGAGCCGGAGCCTCTTCCGCCCGACCTTCCCACCGCCTGGTAGGCGGAAGTGACTGGAGAGCCGCGCTCTAATTGGGCAGTGGTAGCTGGGAGCGGAAGCCGATGTTTCTCAGCTCAGAGCTTTTGCAGCTGGTCATTCTAGCTTCGGGAGACTTTGGTGTTAACTGACGCGCTCCTGCTGAGGGTTGTCAAGAGATGTCACGCGGCAGCCTTCTACGAGAAGTATAACCCGTTCCGCCGCCGCCCGGATGGGACCGCCGGAGTGCTGTGAGAGGCGGGACGGAGGCCGGGAGCGAAGGCGGGGCGGGAAGGGCGGGGGTGCGGCAGGCGGCTCACGGGACCTGGCCCCTGACGGGAGTGCTGCGCGCGGGGCTAACCTCCGTCTGGCTTTTGCAAGAATGAGCGTGGTGCTTCTTTCCCAACTATTGGTTAGGTTCCCAGCGGAGGCACTGTCAGGGTCGTGGTCGTGATTAGAAGAGAGTACACAGACCCGGACTGTGGTGCGGTAGCCCAGGAGGCGTGCGTCCTGAGATGCAGACAAAATTGGGCGTCCGAGCGCTCTGCTGGTTGTAGGTCCAAAGTCTAATCCCTGTGGCCGCCCCTGTGGGCTGGGCGTTCCACCACGCGAGAGCTGCTCAGGTTAAGAGTGGGTAGACGCTAAACCTAGGATGCTGAGTTGTCTAGGTCCGCGCAATCCCTGAAGTGACATTGGCCTGGCTTTGTGTTTCCGCTGTCAGGCCATTTGAGAGGGAAGTGACCAGGGCTGGCTCCTCCTTGTTTGCGACTGAGGCTTTGGTGCTCTGTTGCCAGGTGAAAATTAGCTTTTCTCTTTTTTCAGTTCTGCCCGCTTTTATTCTTGGGCTGCATAGAAGTTTTAGAAATTAACTCTGATGTCTGTAGCTGTGCAAAATGAAATCCGACACATAATACTAAAGTAAGCCCCTGTCATCGCTTATTGAACAAGACATCTACAATCAGCCTGGAAATTAGACTTTTATCTGATTGTCTTCATGTTTTTAAGAGACCTAATATTTCTTATTCAAAAAAATTATAGTAGTAAGAATACATGAGATGATACTGGATACTGGATCCCCGGAGTACATAGGTGTTTTGAAACAAGATTTATGTGAATTAGATGAATGAGAAGGCAGGAAATTGTGGCAATAGACTTATTTCAAGAAGACTGTAGGGAGTGTTTGTATGAGTGTATATGGTTAATATCTGTATAGGTACTATGCATTATCTTATAGAGGCAAACTGTGCTTCAGTAACAAACTGCATAAATCCTATCTAAACAACACCCCTTGGATTATCTGATTCTGAGAAAGCTATTTCACAACTGTGTAAACTGTAGATAACATTAATGATAATTTATTTTTCTGTAGACATGCAAGTTCTCACTTGTCTCTTAGAGGTTCATTGGAAATTTTGCCTCCTTTTGCTTCTTCATTTTAGTATTCCTAATTTGTTAATGTGTCTAATTCTGAAACTCATTTTATCTACCATCAGTCTGGCTGCCTTTTGAAGCAAATAAAATTTTGAACATGTGTTCATTTTTATATATAAAAGAGGATTTTACCTTTTCTAAAAAAAGTTCTCTTAACATATTAAAAATTAAGAGAAGGGATAATCACAGAGGGGGAAAGACAGTTGTACTAAGAATGGTATCAGAAAACTATGAGTGCTAAGATAATGTATCTTATAAAATTCCTTATACACTATATTAGGGTTTTAACCTGCTTTCATATTCAAGTTTTGAAATGTTCTTTCCGTTTGTATAAAATGATTCTCAAGTATTATAGATTTAGTGTTGGAATAGAGGTGGTCTGTACAAATATCTTAATATGCCCTGAATTTGTAAATATTGAAATACAAAGACATAAAGAATGTTAACCTTGTAATTTATGCAAAAACAGTGAAATAAGCCTGGTAATTATTGAAGGTCAGATGTATGGACCAACTTTCTGTTCTTTTATCCACACCTGTCTAATCAATGTAAGCATTTTGAAAGACAGATAAATAAAATTCTCATTGTTCTCTTTAATACCATTTTCTTTTTGTCTAGAAAAATATCAGGTTTTTTTGAGACAGTGATTCAGGATGAATCAGTGATTCAGATTCTACATGATTCTGCCCCATCTTTCTTTTTTCCCTACTCATTCTTGAAAAATAAAATCTTATTTCTCTAGCCAATCCAGTTATTCATATAAAACAGTATTTAAAGGACTTCTTAAACTAAAAGATGACAGGATTTGGTTGGGGGACGGAAGCTGCAGTGTAATGAGAACTGTTTACACTAGATCATTTTAAGTATGAAGAATAGGTAGTATACGTAATGCCCTTTACCTTTAGTTTGTTTCTGTTCCACCAAGATACAAAGAAAGTATGGCTAGGGAAATAATCCGATCCATCTGGAATCTTCTGATTGTCTCTTGTAGACTTTTGATTTGAGGACATTAATATGCTTCAGAAGCTTGTTTTATTAATGCTTAGTGTTAGCTTATGAACTTGTTCAAAATACAGAATTGATCATTTGATTTTCACCAGAAAAATCTTGCTCCCCGTTAATGTTATCCAAGTTCCTGGCTGTGGCTGGAGATTATTGTGGCCTTTCCCTGCCCCCGTCCTCCACCTGATCACTGTCACATTCTTTCCTATCACTGGAATTTTTAATCTAAGTCTGAGAACCCTCTCAGATTTATTTTCAGATCTGTGATTGTATGAATTCTTGCACACATATTTTGGGGGTAAAAGGATTTTCATGTTTCATGTAGTTCAGGGGCCTGTGGCCCTGAGAATGTTAAGAACCGCTATTCCTAAATGAGTTAGATTTTGCTGCCTAGTTTAGGTTTACTGCTCCTTTTGCTTTATTGTTACTGTGTGGCAGAGGGGTGCAGGGAGAAGGAGATTTAAATCATTTCTTAATATATATAAGAAAGATCAATTTCTGCTTGGAAATAGTGTTTCAAAAGAATTCAACCTTTGTTAAATACTATAACATAAGTGTAATGGCCTTTCCATAAATTCCATTAAATTTTTCCCTACAGTGAGAACTATGAACATTACTTTTTACTCATTTAACATTCATTGACTTGTGGGTCACAAGGACTTTTAAGAACTCAGAGGAAAACCCAACAAATTGCACTGACAAACAATGATTGGAGATAAAAGAGAACTATCAGTGTACATCAAAGAAAATAATAGAATTTCAAGGAGGAAATTGTAAATATGACTAACATTTGATTAACTCTTGGCTTTGACTTTTGGGAAGTTATTGTTGACCTTGAAAGAATAATTTTAGAATTTCTGGAGAGTGGAAACTAAACTGCAATAGGTTGAATAAATAGCAGAAGGGAAAACGGCACTGTAGTACAAATTACTCCTAAAAAGTTAATGGGTGGGCCAGGTGATGGCAGTGCACATCTGTGATGCCAGTGACAGGGGAGGCTGAGATAGGAGGATAGTAAGTTCAAGGCCAGCCTCATCAACTTTGTGAGACCTTGTTTCAAAAAATAAAAAGGGCTTAGGAAGTAGCTCAGTGGTAGAGCACCCCTCAGTTCCTTTCCCAGAACCATACACACACACACACACACACACACACACACAAGTTAAATATATACATGTATTTTCAGAAGTGGTGAAAATAGCACTTTGCTCTGAAAAAGAAATGCAATAGTTTTTGAGAGTAAGAGGACTGAGGGGAAAGAGATTAAGATGTTATGAAGGGAAGCTAGGTCTGCTGGTGCATGCCGGTAATCCTGGAGGCTCAGGAGGCTGAGGCAGGATTGCAAGTTCAAAGCCAGCCTCAGCAACTCAGCGAGACTTTGTCTCTAAATAAAATATAAAAAGGGCTGGGAATGTGGCTCAGTGGTTGAATGCCCCTGGGTCCAATCCCCAGTACCAACAACAACAACAAAACAACAAAAAGAGATGTTATGAAGGGAGAATTGATGTTATTACATTCTTTTAAAGAAGAGGTAGTCAAGTGGATGGAGTAAATGCTTAAATTAAGGCCCTCAGGCTGGCATAAACATGCAGAATATACACTAAAATCACTTGGAAGTTGGAAAGAGTGAATGAAAATAGATTTTAAAGGTAACTTGAACTATGAATAGCAGGAAAAAAAGGGCATTGGTAATAGCATAGATTTTAATCTCTCCTTCCCCGCAGTCCTCTTATTCTCAAAAATGTTTGGATATCAGGGTCCTTGTTATGTTTATGTTTACTAGTTAGGTTTCCCATTTAAGTTTCTTGGGACTGGTTATTGAACCTCTGGGTCTTAATGCCCTCACCGTGAAATAAGAGTTCTAATTCCCACTTCATGGATTTTTCTACAAAGATTAAAGAACATATTTGTAACATATCTAATACTCTGTGACTGACTGTACCTGTCACAGTTGTCTTTTTGTGCTCCCTTAGTGTCTATTTCCCACATTAAGGCTCCTAGATTTAGTTTTATGTCTGTGTATAAAACTCTCTCTTTTTATATTGTCACTTTCAGGAACACACACTCTGTGCTTCTCCAATCTAAATTAGCTGACTTTTGGGAAGTTATTGTTGAAAGAACAATTTAGCTTTCCTGGGGAGCAGAAGCAAAACTGCCATAGGTTGAGTAAATGGGAGAAGAGAAGACAGAATGTGCTATTGTTCTTAATAGCACATTTTCACATACTTTAATTGTGTATTTATTTCTGTGATTATATGTTTTTGTGATTTTTGTGTGTGTGTGTGCCTCTGTCTCACTAGACAGAGACCCAGCACCTAACAGTGCCTGAATGATGAATGCTGGGACATTGTATGGGACAGAGTAAGCAAATAAGCATTTATTATCTTAATTTCTATGTCAGGAATTCAGAAATGCATGGTTGCATGGTTCTGATTCAGGGTTTCTCTTGAGGTCATAGTGAAACTGACAGCAGAGGCTAAAGTCATTTTAAGGCCAGCCAAGGCTGAAGGATCTACTACCACCATGGTTCATTCATATATCTCTCAGTTGATTTTGGTGGGCACTCCCATGGCTTGCATTGATGTCCTGATGTCATGGGTTCTAGCTTTTTCAGAGCTAACAGTTTAAGAGAGCAAAGTAAAAGCTACAAAATCTTCTATAACTCATACCCGGAAGTCACACACTGTTGTTTCTGCAATGTACTTGTGTTTATGTAGGCTAACCCTGTTGTGGAAGGCAGTGGCACAGGGGCATGAATACCAGGAGACAGGTTCATTGATGGACATCCCAGAAACTGTCTACCACAAATGCTGCATGTAATTACAGAGAGTAGACGATGAATGATTAAGACAATTGCTGAATAGTGTTAATGGAAGGTCTGGCTTATATAGGAAAACATTCATGTGCTTTGGCAGCAGTCAGTACTGCTGATTAAATGATTTTTTTTTCTAGTGGCACAGGAACAGAATCAGAGAAAACAGATGTTGGGTTTATCGAGGAATTAACAAGTCATTACAATGAAAAGTCATGACATTGAAATATGGAAGAATATGTCTAAATTCAGCAATTTATGTTTGTTTTGTTTGGTGCCTGGTAGAGTCTTTGTCAAAAGTGTGTGCTTTCAGAGATATAACTTAACTTCATCTTAACTCTGGTGCAGGAGACTTATATTGGCTTTGAGAAAGTTATAACCAGTAACTTTTAGTGTGTCTTGCTTTGTGCCTGGTGCTCTGCTATATGATTTTGACACAGATTATCTCATTTAATCATCACAACCTAAGGAGTTAATTAACCTTATTTTAGAAATAAATTCTGGCTACAATCAAGAATAACACAAGTCTTAAGGTCCTTGATGCAAACTTAGGCCATCTGATATCAGAACCCGAGCTTTTATATTATAGTTTCCTACCTCTGCCTCACTGGGTAATTGAATGTGGAGATACTCTGCTTAAAAAATACTATAGAAGCTGGATTCAGATTGTACATATAATATTATTTTACCGATCACATAAACAGGAACTACATCAAAATTTGAGAGGTTTCTTCCATCTCTAACATTTTAATACTTTTCAAATGTTCTATAAGCAGATTCTACTTAGAGTAAGAAGGAAAGGTTATTTTAAGCAATTCCATTGTGAAGGTTGGTATTCAAGTTTGCAAACTGAAAACTGTTTAATGGGATTTTTTAATATTATGGTTGTGAACTTGTTATCAAAAGTGTGCATATTTTTGAAATTTTGAATTTTGGCAAAGACTCATTCCACGGAGATTGGGAAATTCAACTATGGTAAGTGAAATGTAGTCTCCTTTTGTCGGGTTTCGGTTCAGTTCAGTTTGTGCATATTGAGTTTGAATACTCATAGCTAGATCAGCAAAATTTGGTTGCCGCTGTTTTAAAGGCTGAGTGAATGGACTGAGCATTTTTTTTTATTTTCTATATAAAATTAGAAAAATAATTATCTTTATTTATCTCAAAATAATTTCGAAGATATATTTAGTACCAAATAAAAATAGTCTCATACAAATTAACCATGGAATAATCTACAAAAAACTGCAACGGCATAAATGATCACATTTTCTATACCATAATGTTGATATGAAATTAGCATATTTCACTGACTTTCCAGTTAGTATCCCATGTCTCACCAACAAACACTAGGGAATTAGTTGTGAAAGGGCACATTTATTTTCCCAGACTCGTATAACAAACATTAGGATCATATTGAAAACCTTTTTAAAAAAGGTTTTCATATGTCAGCTTTTTTTTTTTTTCCTCAGTATCTCTGTGCCCTCATGTATGTCATGTTGCCAGCAACCTCCAACTTGCCAGACCCACTAATCAGTTCTTGGTCCAATTGCTCAATCTTTTGATAGTATTTAACTCCAGCTGATCTTCCTCCAGTACTCCTCCTTGGAATGCTTTCTTCACTTGGCCTTAGGCTACCATACTTTTTCTGGTTTTCCTTTCTAACTCATCCTTCTCTGTCTCACTTTCTGACTTGTTTTCATTTTAATCTCTAAATTTTGCTGTAGGTATCAGTCCTATTTTTCCCTATTTGAATTTACTCTGTAGATAATCTCATTTAATTCCTATAGCTTTATATACCATGTATATGCTTAGACTTCCAGATTTATATCTTTAGCTCAACCTCTTCTTTAAGCTCTAGCCTTACACAGTTAGTTGGATGTTTGACATAAACACTTGACCACATAATGAGAATCTCAAATTTAGGAAGTCCAAAAAAACTTACAGCAGTGCATGCCCGTAATCCCAACAATTCCAGAGGCTGAGGCAGGAGTATCGCAATTTTGAGACAAGCTTTAGTGTCTTAGCAAAACCCAGTCTTAAAAACAAAAAAGTCTGGGGATGTGGCTTAGTGGTTGACCTCTCCAGGTTAAATTCCCTGTATCACCAAAAAAGGAGGAAAAAAAAAAGGTGAGGGTTAGAGGAGAATCATTTGATTATCACTCTGCAACTTTCTCTAGTCTTCTCTGAAAATAGTATCATTCACTCAGTTTATCCAACCGATAATCTAGGAGTATTCTTTGATTCTGCTCCCTGCCCCTACCTTCTTGGCTCTACCTTCAAACGACATTCCAAACCTAGCATTTCTCAGTTCTGCCATTTCACCTAGATTACTGCAGTTGTTCTACTTGGCCTTTGCTTCTACTCTTGCCCCCTCTTATTTCATTGTAACTAGAGTAAGCTTTTCAAATATTATTTATACTTAGTAATTATCTTGATCAAGATCTGCTAATGGCTTCCCCTCATATTTAGAATAAGCCTTAAACTTTTTACCATGGTTTACAAACTATCATCTGACTATTCCTCTCCCACCAACCTCTTCACTTACCTCTCATTACCTCACTTTTCTGCTCTTGCCAGACTGACCTCCTGGCTCTTCCTGGAATACAGCACACTCCTTCCTGCCCTGTCAGCTTTTGCACTTGCTATTTTCTCTACCTAAGACACTCTGCAGAGCTTCATATGGCTTATTCTCCCACTTTAATTCTCTCTTCAAATGTTACCTTTTTTTTTTTTTTTTTCACAATGCTTATTGCATCTAGTCATTCTGTTAGATACGTCCTTGTTCTTTATGGTCTCTCATCTCTTGCCCACTGAAACAAGCTCCCTAAGAGCAGGGACTTTCTCTTATTCACCAGTGTATCCCCAGTGGCTGAAATAGTACCTAACACATAACAGATGTATACAAAGATTTATTCCATTAATCAATCTACCATCTTACAGAAACACCTGTCAGACTTAATAGCAAGTTAAGTATCTTTTTCTCTGGCAAAATTTCCCATAACTTCTCTCCAGTACTTGATAATGTGTGTCTGTCACTCCCCCTTCTAATACTATGTCTGCATAGCCAACCCCTTGCCACATCACTGTGTCATACAACATATCCTATAAATTGTCAAAATACTGCTCACTCTTCCTTTGCATATTGCTTCTTAAATCCATGCCTCCTGTATCTTCTTTGCTGCCTCGTTGAAACCTTTGTTATCTTACTACTTTATTATAAAAACCTCATTTTTTTCTTACTATGTCTTCCACATTATTATTAGGCTGAACTCTTTAAAAGTATACATATTATTTATCTTTATTTCTTACAGCACCTAGCACATTTAAAAAATAGTAGGCACTCAATGAATCTTGAATGAATAGTGCTGTTTCTCAAAAGTAAAATAGGTGGGCTATGTAATTATTTTAATGGCTATAATTCTTTCATTCCTGTTTTTAGAAAAGCTGTAGCAATTCTTTGTTGGCCATTATTTTCAATGGACTATTAAGTGACTATAATTACATAATGTGTTATTACAGCAGTTCACAGTAGAATTTTGTGTTTTGACAGTAGAATTAAAGTAATATCTTTACTTCACTGTTAAAATGATTCTTTCTTTTCTCTTAAGCTGAAGTCTCCAGGGAATATTGAATTGCTGAGGAATTTGGGGAAAGACAAGCCAAAGTTCCCATTCCATGGATCCTTTGGGAGCACCTTCCCAGTTTGTGGATGTGGATACACTACTAAGTTGGGGTGACTCATGTGAAGATGAATTAAATTCTTCTGATATTACAACTGAAACATTTCAGGAAGATACTATTAGATCACCGTTTCTTTATAATAAGGATATCAATGGAAAAGTGGTTCTTTGGTAATTCTTTGATTAATTATATCATATCATACTATGATTAACATGTTCTCATAATTTCTTCTAATTCCTTTTATGTAAGCCCTAACATTAAAATATTGCTTTGCATATACATGTATAGTTTTACTGATATAAAATTGACATGTAATAAACTGCACATATTTAAAGTTTACAGTTTGCTAGGCACAGTGACACATACCTGTAATCCCAGTGGCTCAGGAGGCTGAGGCAGGAGGATTGTGAGTTCAAAGCCAGCCTCAGTAACAGCAAGGCACTAAGCAATTCAGACCATCTCTAAATAAAATACAAAATAGGGTTGGAGATGTTGCTCAGTGGTTGGGTGCCTCTGAGTTCAATCCCTGGTACCCAAAGATAGATAGATAAAGTTTACAGTTTGATAAGTTTTGACATATACATCTGTGAAACTATCACCACGATTAAGATAGTAAATATGCTCATCAACTTCCAAAGTTGTTTTTTGGTTCCTTTGTAATCATGCCCATTCCTGCCTGTACATCCCAACATAGTTAGTGATGTTCCTATCATTGTAGATTAGTTTGCATTTCCTAGAGTTTTGTATAAATGTAATCATGTGTTTTTTGAACTGACTTCTTTCATTCAACATAGTTATTTTTAAGTTTAGTGCATATATCAGTATTAATTGATTTTAAAAACCTTTATTGAAATACAATTCACATACCATATAATTCACCAATTTAAATTACATAAGCCAGTGGTTTTTAGTGTATTTATGGAGTTGTATAACCTTCATCTAGTCAGTTTTTTATTAGTCCAAAGCTCTCTCCCAATCCCTCAATTCTAAGCAACCACTGATTTACTCTCTACTTAGTTTGGATGTTTTATAAAAGTGAAATCAATATAATAAGATCTGTGGGGGGTTTTATGACTTAGCATACTGTTTTCAATGTAGCACATATCAGTACCTAATTCCTTTTTGTGGCTGAATAATTTTCCATTGTATGGAGATACTTTTTAAATTAATTTTGGTTAAATACCAGTTAATTTTTTTTGAGTCATCAGTTTCTTTTTTACTATTGTTTAGTTTGTGGGCTAGCAAAACCATTTTTGTAAAGTGAGAAAAGATAGAGTGTTTCAAAAGAATAAGAAACTAGGTCTCTTAAGCTCCCTCTTCTTTCCCCTTTTGCTCTTTTTGTTTCTTCAGGAAAGGAGATGTAGCATTACTGAGCTGTACAGCCATTGTGAATACCAGCAATGAAAGTCTCACAGATAAGAATCCTGTGTCAGAAAGTATCTTCATGCTTGCAGGGCCTGATTTGAAGGAGGACCTACAGAAACTTAAAGGTGAGTAGTGAGTGAATTATCTTAGGCATAGAATTGCTTATAAGGAAACAGTTATTTTTATTTTCCTCCATGTTTAAGTGTGTTTTGTTTTTAAATGAGGAAATTTTGTAAATTTACTATTTTTCTTTTATTGGAGCTAAATAAAAAGCTTCTGAAAGCCTCACAATGTATTAAGTGGGACCCCGAGATTTTACTACCAAATTCCGGTCTTGTCAGTGAATTTTAAAATGACAATCACTGTAGCTAGTTAGATCTTTGGTAGCAGTTTCCTGGTTGTATATTTTCTTGCACTGATGGTTCTTATAAAACTATCCAGAACTGAAAAATTTTTGTTATTATTTGATATCGATAGAGAACTTTTTTTTCTTTTGTACTAGGGATTGAACCCAGGGGCACTTAACCACTGAGTCACATCCCCAGCCCATTTTATATTTTATTGTGAGACAGAGTCTCACTGAGTTGCGTAGGGCCTTGCTAAGTTGCTGAGGCTGGTGCAATCCTCCTGCCTCAGTCTCCTGAGTCACTGGGATTACAGGCATGTGCCGCAGCGCCCAGATGAAAATTTCTTACATACGTCTTGGACATAGAGCATTGTATTTCCAAAATGAAAATTTACTTACTGATAAAATCAAAGTAAGAGCACATATATTCTTTATTAATTTGTACTTGATGCTTTTTGTTTTTACTAGAAGATGCTTCTGAAATATTTCTTTGGAAACAGGAATAGGAAGAGCCATATTGGTTCAGAATATTTGACCTTGTTTGCATTAATTTTTTTTTTGGGGGGGCAGGGGACTGGGGATTGACCTAGGGGCACTCAACCACTGAGCCATATGCCCAGCCATCATGAAAACTAAAAGAAATAATGGACATTAAAGGCTAGGCATATACAAGTATCATTGTTCCTGTTGGCTCTTAGGTCTCAATTGACTTGTTTAATAAATCAGTGCAAACCTGAGGAGAGGTTATTAGTAATGCACTGAAAGATTGAATATGTAACCTTTTTCCCTTTTTACATTTTTATTAATAACTTAAATGATTATATGACTCAACCAAAATTTGTAGATGAGAGAAAAGTGGGAGGGAGTTGTCCAATGATAGACCAAATATTTTTAAATATCTGAACTGACTGGAAGTATAAGACAAAAAAAAGAAAAGAAAAATTAATAGGGATGAATATGAAAGTTTTGCAAGAAGTTCAAATCACTACCCATGTTCAGGCTGGGGAAGCCTGGTTTGACAATTTTTCTTACAGATATAAAGAAGTATTTACTATCTCAGTAGAATAGCATTATCATTCATCCCATTTTTTATGCAAGAAACCTTAGGGTTAGTACTCCACTGTTTCTTATCCCTCTCATAAAATCTGTCACCAAGTCCTAAATTTACTGTGACTATTTCTCTTCTTTACCACTGCTCCACCTAGTGTTTGCTACCATCATTGCATAGTTGTGGATGGACTACAACCATATAACCTCCCTCCCAACTGGGTTCCCTACATTCATTCTTCTTTTCTTAAACCCATTTTCTACACATTAACCAGTATTTTTCTGTTAAATTATAAATCTATTCTTTTTTAAAAAATATTTTAGTTATACATGGACACTGTGTCTTTATTTAGTTTACTTGTTTTTATGTGGTGCTGAGGATCAAACCTAGTGCCTCACACGTGCGAGGCAAGCACTCTGCCACTAAGCCACAACCTCAGCCCCTATAAATCTATTCTTATTCTCCTGCTTCAAACCATTTAGTGGGCTCCTAGTAAACTTAAAATCTAAATTCCTTGAACTGATCTCAAGCCTGGCAAGACCTCAGTTGTCTCTAGTGTTATCTCACATCCCCTTTTGCTTTTATCGTGTACTTAAACCAAACTGATCTCTTCTCATTACCTGGTAATCTAGAGGCTTTCCAGTCTTACATGTGCTCTTGACTTTCCTCTCCATCATTCTTCTTAAAAGCACTGCAAAGCACTGTTACCTTTCTTTCAGAGCAGATCAGTCTCTCCATGGTATATGGTTCCAACCTGCAGTACACTACTTCTCCTTTATGCCCTTACTACAGTTGTAATGTCATAAATTGTTCATGTAATGAGTATTCTCATTAAACTGTAAACTTGGCAGACAGGAACTGCCTAGGACCAAGAATAGTGAAGGCATCCTTTAAGTAGTGATGATTGAATGTGTAGAAGTTCCTGAGGATTTTAATTGAAGAAGGGTCTGGGGACAAGAGATAGTCTGCAAGGACATGCTCCCAAGGATCCACTCCTTTCAACTAGGCCCCACCTCCTACAGTTTTCTGCCACCCGCCAATGGCCCATTCCATTATAAATCCATCGGTGAATTAACGCATTGATGAAGTCAGAGCCTTCATGATCCAGTCACTTCCCAAAAGCCCCATCTCTGAACATTACTACACTGGGGACCAAGCTTTCAGCCCATGAATCTTGTAGGACATTCTAGATCCAAACTATAACAGATACCTTCTTATATGTGCTAGAATTTGGAGAGAAACAAGTGAAGTTGAAAAGTCTTAGTTAATCTTTAATACTCAGATACTCAACTTTCCATTGCAGCACTTCTCCTCAGCACAGCATAGCCAAGAGCAGCATGCTGGGCAGAGTTATGGCCACAAATAAAGTTATTTAGTGGATTTATATTTATTTTAAAAGAATTAAGAATACTTTCAGGGCTGTGTTTTAAATGTTTACAGTGATGTTTAAAATTCAAGCTTTAGGATTAGAAAAAATTTAGACTAGAAAGAAAAAGTGAAAGCTGGGGAAACAGTATAGCAGTACTTACCATAACTCAGGGTCCAGAGTTTCTGCTAGCAATTATTAAAGATTTCAAGAGGAAAATTGTGATTCCAAGCCAGAACATTCACAACACTTAAAACTTCTCTCTGAACTCTGATCTGAGATTTTCAGGACTGATTGACCAAACTGACTGTCCCAACGTTTCCATGCTTGTTTGCTATTTTTTTAAACAAAATAATACATTCATATTATTTATTTTAAATTATCATTTTCTAGTTATAGAAACAGTATATGTGAATTGTAGCAAATTGTATGTGTACAAGCTAAAAATAACTGAAAACTTCACATACCAACAGAGATCACCTCATTAACAATTTAGTGCATATCCTTCTAGGGTTTTCTACATGTAGGTGTGGGTGTATACACACATTCTTATCTTTAGTAATCAAAGTAAAATAATTTTATACTGTTCTCAAAATAAGAATTATGTACAACTCATCTTCTTTAGTAAGTGAATTTCACCTTTTAATTTCAGAATTATATCTAATTCCCAAATGCTAGTTAAAATTTTTAATTGATCAAAAAATGTCCTTTGCAACTATTTTTAACCCAGAGCCAAACTAGTGTGCAGTGCAGGACCACATACTGCATCTTATTGTTATGGCCATTAATTTGGATGTGTGTGTTTAATCCATCAGTCTCCCTTTTACGTCACTGACTTGTTGAGTGAACCGACCAATTGTTTTCCAAAATATCCTGCCTTTGAAATTTGTTAGATATACTTGAGGTACCATTTAGTTTGTATATCCTATAAATTGAAATTTGTATCCAATGGAATCAAAAGATTTCATAGGTGATGTTGTATGATATTAGATGCAAATCCTGATTGACTTGTTGGTGATGCTTCACTGATACTAAAATTACTGTCTGGATTTGGGTGATAGCAGTTTGATCCTTCCATTTGTGCCCTTACATTTTACCCTTGGTGACTGAAAACTAGTGGACAAAGGACAGTTTAATCTTTCACTCCCATACTAAGAAGTCAACTGATAATGAAATAAAATCAACACTGTAGTTTCAACATATACTTGGAAACAGTAGGTAAATATCATAAGGTGCTTAAAGGTTTGAAAGTATTTATCCCTGGAAAATAGAAATTGAAGTAGGCAAAGGCAGGGCAGATTGTGGCATCTTCGATTGTTCATTTTCCCATCACATAATCACCTGTTGGTTTTAGTACCAAATTGATAATTCTTGTATGAATCAATATTTTTTTTTCTGAATCAATACTTTTTATTGAGCCTCTGAAGTTTTGTTTTCATTTCATCAGTGTTTACTAACTGGTGTTCTATAAAGTAGAGCTTTCCTCACTAATCAGTATTATTTGATTACTCTTAAGTTACAATTTGTATTAGAAAGATAGGATAAATGCTTGGTTATTTTAATTATCAATTTGAAAATGAAGAATTAATTTAATAGCTGCTTCAAATGATGACATGAGTTTTTCCTGGCTCTCTCTTTTAAGTGTCATTTTGGGCATATAGCTTTTCATTGATCAACATACGTAGTTTTAAAAGTCAATGAAGTTTGTGTTCTTTATCAACAAAAGCCAGTCATCTGCCCTGCCCTTGTCTACCTCAATTCCTATTCTCCAGAGATAAATACTTTGAACCCTTTAAGTGCCTTATGTTATTTACCCTCTAAGTGGTATGTTATAACTACAGTGTTGATTTTATTTCATTATCAGTGGACTTCTCATTGTGGGAGTAAGAGATTTAAGTGTTCTTTTTCCATGTCCCTTTTTACATATACATATAATAATACAGATTCTCTTCCCCCTTCACCACCATCTCACCAAATTTTAATTGTACACGGTTGTTCATAACTGATTAGGAAAAACATTAATAGTCTTTCTGTACCACAGATGATAGAGCAGAAACCATATGGTTTTATTGGAGTACATCCTTCAGTTATTACAGTCTATAAGTCCTTTAGGTGAGTCCTCATAATTTCCCAGAAAAGAATGTTCCAGGGAGTATAAGCATGAGTGTCAACTTGAATGATTTTATACAAACTTTTAACCCTGACGTCTTTTTGGTTCCCACTTCACAGCATAACCTATAGAAATATGTAGGACCTCCAGTTTCTGAACCTTTCTAGTGTTCTTTGTAATAACAATAATGGTAATAGCTACTGCATGCATGCCCTTGAAATATATTAACTCAATCCTGTGAAGCACTACTAATATCTCCCTTTAATAGGAAGTCTTGGCATGATGAGTCAAGCACCTGCTCAGTGTTAACAATAGAAACATCATGGACTCAGGATTTAAATCACAACAGTCTGTCTTGAATCCAACGCTGCCTTTCTGTACAATTCTGCTTTACTTCATATTGGTTATCCCATCATTAGGTTTCTCTACTTCAGTCAGTCAGTAATTCCTAGTCCATTGACTTTCTGCTCTTTAAAATTTTGATGATGCTTCTCTGCTTCATGTTTTCTCCATTTTTTAGTGCTTATACCTATTGTATCGCTTCACTGTCAGAAGGAACAGAGAAAAATGCTTATTTTTGATTAGTATTTTTGACTGAAGTGTGTAAAAGTTCTTGATACTTTCTCTGCTTTATGCTTTGGTGTATTGTTTTCCCTAATACTTCCTGATTTATGTATATTTCCATTGTTCTCAGGTTGCCGAACAGGTGAAGCAAAATTGACAAAAGGATTTAATCTAGCTGCCCGGTTCATCATTCACACAGTGGGACCTAAGTACAAGAGCCGCTATCGCACAGCAGCTGAGAGTTCCCTGTACAGCTGCTACAGGAATGTACTTCAGCTGGCAAAGTATAGTCTACTCATTTCCTGGAAATAACATTCCATGCAGTTTTAAAGGCCATGATTTGAAGAATGAACCTAACTATGAAAATCAAACTTTGAAGGACTTTGATTATTTAGGAGAACCTGAAGATAGATCTTTTCAAACAGCAGAATAGATGGGGCAGATTCGAGTGACTTGAGAATTTAACTTATTCCCATTTTATTCAGTCTGTACTTGAAATGTGTAGCCCCCAAAGAGAGTAATTAAATTATATATTATTGAATAGTACAATTGGTTTAATTACTACAGTAAATTTGTTGAGAAGGTAGGGAAGGAGAAATTGGTTTGCATTTTGAAATTAGTTATGAATAGTTATGAATAGTTATGTATTATAAATGCTTGTAATGCAACTTTTGTGTTTTCTGTTTGATTGCAGAGAGCAGTCAATGTCTTCTGTTGGATTTTGTGTCATCAATTCTGCAAAACGAGGTTATCCTTTAGAGGATGCAACACACATAGCACTTCGTGAGTAATATTGGATACATTCTACATAAATCAAGTCTTAAGATTTTTTTTTTTTGGTACTGGAGATTGACTGCTGAGCCACATCCCCAGCTCCATTTTGTGTTTTATGTAGAGACAGGGTCTCACTGAGTTGCTTAGCACCTCGCTGTTGGTGAGGTTGGCTTTGAACTCGGGATTCTCCTGTCTCAGCCTTCCTAAGTGCTGGGATTACACACTTGCACCACTGCGCCCAGCTAAGATATTTTTATCACTATATAACTAGTTACAGCCAAAAACGGTTAATTGATTAAATGACCAGGGCACCCTAGAAGGAAGTTTTTATTGACAGGTTATGAAGTTCTTAATTTACTCTCTCATTTAACATTTTTATCCATTTGAATACAAGCTCAGAAAACTTTCTAATCAAATTCAAAAGTGATACCAAATTAGGAAATGTGACCAATGTATTGGGTTTGAATCGATTCAGAATAATCTTAATAGGCAGGCTGCAACAATGAATTCAAAATACTTCATAATTCATATTTATATAGCACTTTGCAATTTAAACAGTAGCTTTTGAGTGTTTTATTTGAATATAAAACCCTGCATTTAGATTTAAAAGAGAATGAGTCCCACTGGGCATGGTGGCGCACACCTGTAATCCCAGCTGCTTGGGAGCCTAAGACAGGAGGATCGTGAATTCAAAGCCAGCCTTAGCAAAAGCAAGGTGCTAAGCAACTCAGTGAGACCCTGTCTCTAATAAAATAGAAAAGAGAATGGGTCCCAATCAGTATGAGCCAACACATAATACATGTACTATAAAAATATGTTGACTTGGGGTATTGCTCAGTGGTAAAACCAGAGTTTGAGATGAAACTCAATTCTCTGTTACTGCTGGTGGGTGGGGTCTGCTTATACTGCAGGCCTTTGTGGTCGAGAAAGCCTGTTTTAGCATTAGCAGCTAGTCAAGGCAGAGGATGCCACCAGTGTCAGCTCAAAGGGTCACAGACGGCAAAGCCAAATTCTTATCCACTACTATGGAGTGGCATGTAGTAGCTCTTTAATGGCAGGCTATGCCCTCCAATGTCATAGCAAATACCAGTAGCTCACTACCAATTTCTTTTTTCCAGGTTCTTGTCTCAAATTCTCAAAATGAAATCCACAGACAAGGAAGAGTGGGTATAAAAAAGCAGGATTTATTCAAGTGGGAAAAAAAGAGACAGCTCTTGCAGATCAAAAGGGAACCCAACAGGGGTTGCGACTTGGGTATACTAGTCTAGGGATTTATATAGCTCTTGGGACAACACTATTGATCCAAATTTATGCTAATTGGGTTTTGAAAAAGTACCAATGCTATTGATCAAAATTTGTGTTAATCAGGTCTTAGAAAGTATCAACCCTAGCTATTAGCCTTTGAGTAACTTCCCTCCAATCTTCATTTGGGTCTGCCTCCCTCTGATTTTCTGGCACTCATCAGACAGGGTTCATCTGGCCCATGCTGGCTTGGTAGGCTCCATGTGGTCACAGCCAATATAGCTTTTTGGAGGTGATTGCTCTGCACCTTGGCAACTGGGGGGCCATGTTGACCAAAACAAAGACTTGTATTCAGCAGTAGAGTGCTTACTCAGGGTATGAAAAGCACTAGGTTCAATCCACATGCACAAAATACAGTGTTCAGGTCCAGAGAATCCATGATCTTATTGTATTATATGCAGGTTCAGATCACATATCAAGTTCATTCCTGTATATCATAGTTCATGACACACTGACAAACTAGAGAGCAAATAGCTTGAAACCTTGGTGGTATTCTCCTAAAGGACATACTTTTAGGAAATATGATGTCTATCTTCAAACACCTGAAGAATTCTCAATGTGGACATATTCTGTGCTGTATTTTTTAAGCAACAGTTCTTGGGAATATGGCGTATCATAAATTACATTGGGCATCCAGTGAAAGAACTCTGTGGACCCTTTATCCAGAAGAATGTGCATAAACAAAGAATTTACATGCTATTGTAGGAAATTTACAGATCTCATAAGGATTGTAGACAAGAATTCCTACTTGGAAAGCAAGATCTAAGACCAAGTTTGCAAGGCCTAGGATTTTGGTCCCATTTGAGATAGAACTGTCTGTAACTGAAGAGCATTTTAGTGAATTACTTGTCACTGGGAACATGCATGCAGAGGCTTTATGATATTTTAGAAAACAATCCCCATTTGGGAGAGAAGCTATACTAGATGATCTTTAAGACCCCTTTTATGTCTAGAATTTTAAAGATAAGGAGCTAGAAGTCTTATATCCACCAAAATATATATACATTCAGTATCAAATTATTATTATAAAGCCTAAAACTTGGGGTAAGACTTGTTCAGTCTTAAATAGTTTTATTTAATTACAAGCTGTTTTAAAAACTAAAATCAATGCTGCTCAAGGATTTTGTAAATCATATTTTTATATAAATCATATTTTATAATTTTATTTTATATGCATTATATTGGAGTGTGCTCCTTGAATGGAAGGGATATTATCTTTTCATCTTTGTATTTCCAGAGTTTATACATCTTTGTAGCTACATTGCATCTTTCCTGGGAAATTGGTCAGGAATGCATGACATGATATTTGCTCAAGAAATATGTATTTTTAAAAGAGGCAAATAAATTCCATTTAATTTTCTTAACAACCCTGTGTTTTAGGTAGGTGATGTCCACTGGACTAACAAAAGGGACTCAAATTTTATCATGTTCTTAGGACCATGCAGACTTACAACATATGTCCAGGTCTTCTGACTCCCTAGTCTAGTAACCTGCCTGTTTGACTAGATAATTTATTCTGCTTGAGTTAGAATTGCTTCATTGAAAGACTGACTGTTGCAACCTGCATGTCCTGTAAGTGGTGCCTTACAAAAATGAAAATCCCTTTGATATCATTGCTTCTGGCAGGGCTTTTGGCAGGCTTGGTGTTCTTTGATTTGACTTAGCCCTTGCCTTGTCATTGCATAGTTGTTTTTATATCTACACTTTTAATTAAAGTAATCATAAGGACAGAGTTTAAAGAATCAGCATCTTTTAGAAAAGAAGATTGTTGTTTTGTTTGTTTGTTTTTCTGGTACTGGGGATTGAGCTAACTAGTTAGCTCTGGGGATTGAATCCCACTAGTGAGTTAACTAGTGAGCCACATCTCCAGCCCTGTTTTATTTTTTATTTTGGAAGAGTCTAGCTAAGTTGCTTATGGCTCACTAAGTTGCTGAGGGGCTGGCTTTGAACTTGGGATCCCCCTGCCTCAGCCTCCCGAGCCACTGGGATTACAGGCATGCATTGTACCAGTCCAACTCCAGGTCTGTGTTCCCAGATAAATCACTATACCAAGTTGGCTGTAAGAAAGGTCAACTTTGAGAGTAATTGGTAATAGCAGATAAAGGCCAATAGTAGATATTAAGGGATTTCTGTTGAAGCAGTGTCTAGAAATTAAATTGACAAAAAGAAAATGTATAGCTCTTAAAGTGAGCAAGTTAATTTTTATTGCATAAGGTCCTTTTGACTTATTTAATCTTTAATCCAGTAGCATAACTACAGCATCTCATTTTTTAAAATACACACATATGGAGACAATCGTGCACTTTGCTTGAATACTTTCTTAAGCATTTGAAAAGCAAATGATTTGTATACTTTTGTAGCATATATAGGCCAAGAACAAACTTAATGATGTACCTCTTAGTATGAAAAGCTTTCTGATTTTTTAAACTGTTAGCAAAATTTATTTCATCTTAGGTTTCATCAAACCTAAGTACCTAAGTAATATCTTCTTCATAAATATATCAAGACTTTATCTTTTCTTTCCTAGTTCATTTGTAGTTCTTCTAAAAAAAAAAAAAAAAAAAAAAAAAGCCTAAAGAAACATTTCACATTGAAATAAATTTATCAGGCCATTTATTTATTTAACAGAAATTTGAGTGACTATTGCATGCTAGGCTCTATACTATACAAAAGAGGTTATAAGGATAAGAAAAGGGTAGTATTTATTCTTATTGTTTCCAAGCTGGAAATTTTAATGTCCCAGATGTCATTCTCATCAGTTAAAGGATCTTCACTAAATGTTAAGTACATGGCATTTTGATTGGTTGCAGAGAATAGTGCACAGATGAAACTTTGAAAGAAACAATAGACTGGCACTTAATACTAAACTCTGAGAGTTATGAGATCATTTGTTTCCCCCCTTTTAAAGGATTACTTTTCTCAATGGACTTTGTGAGAATTCAATTTACTTACTATTTGGTATTATGTTTTGTCTTCCAAAGGAAATACCACAGTTACATACTGAGGAGCCATGATATGTGAATATTAAAACTTGGTATTAATGTAAATAGGAGAAAAGAAAATCCCTTTTTGCAAGTTCATTTTTTAAGAAAAAAGTATTGTAGCAGAATAGAGAGAGAAATGAAAAATAAATTTGTTACTTAAAAGAGAGCTATAAATATTTGTTCAGTCCTTCAACAAATAGTGTGCTGTACTATATTCTTGAAATACAACATTGACCAAGGCAAGTAATATATATTATATATCTAACCAGAGCCAAACATTGTTAATTCAGTCACTGGTTACTCTTTTGGATGATTGCACGTCATTGCCCAAGGTATGCTAGACTCTAATTGATATAATATTATTATAAAATACATTTGGCTGCCAAAAAATCCATAGTTCAGCTATAAAATGTGTGAGAAGTTCACAAGTCGAAGGATGTTCAAACTATTACAGATGCTTCTCAACTTAAGATGGGGTAACCACCCAAAAAACCCATTGTGAAGTTGAAATTGTAAGTCAAACCATTTTAAGTTAGGGACCATCCTACCTATGTAAGAGCAGCAAAGAGGAGGGGGAGGTATTTGGGGATCCAACTAAGGAGTATCATGCTAGGGACTTTGAATCTTAACCTGTAAGCACCACAGAGCCATCACAAGTGTTTAATGAGGAGTTAGCATAACTCAGGCAAACATGAATGTATAGTCTTAGAAATGAAGAACAAAGTGAACATTTAAGAGCATATTTGCCAAAAAGTCTGCTGAGCATTAAGAGCCTGAAAGCAGCTAAAATAGAGAAGGGGTAGGTATTAGATATATTAGAAATAAATAGAATTTAATGATCATGTGAACCGTTAGAAAATGCAGGATGAGGAAAGAGGTGAAAGAAATGTCAAAGCAAATTCAGGATTCTAGTTGGTTGTTGATGATGTGTAACTGAGAAGGCAGAAGTCAAGATTTGGACACACTGAGTTCAAGGTTTCTGTAGGTTATTTGGGTAAATATGCCCAGTGAGCCATAAGTTTGTTCAAATAATAGAATCTAAAGATTTGAGAGCCATCAGTACCTGAGGTAAACCTAACCAGTAGTGAGTTGAGGAGAATATGTATATCAAGAAAAAAACAAAGTTCTAGAAAGTATCCTATAGGGCATGGGGATTAAAGGCAACATCCAGTTCTCAATAAATGAGGAACTGAAAAAAGGCCATTAAGTCTTGTTATTAGGAAGTTGATAAAGAAAAATAAGTATAACACAAAAATTAAGAAAAAAAATTTAGCTTTGGTTTTGTGAAGAGTTAAAGAACTGAATAGGACATCTGATGCTGTAACTGAATGAATGGGAAGACACTTGTGCTTTCCACTTTTGCTAGATCATTCTGGTCAGAGAGGCCCCAGGGAATAAGGGGAATATGCTGCATAAGGCAGAATTGTCTGGAGTCAGCATCTTCCCTGGCCAGGCTCTGTTACAGACACTGGAAATAGAGTAGTAAGTCAGTCTCCTGTTGTAGAGTTTTCATCCTGGTGGATAATGACTGAGGGCAGAGAAGATACAGTAAGCAAGGACCTCCATAAAATGCCTATCACAATTCCTCTGGAAGAAAGCAAATCAGAAGAGTTTTTATGAAGGGCAATATGGGCAGGCTTCTCTAATAAGGGGTCACTGAGCAGACTGAATTAAGTGAGGAGCAGACCTTTACAAAAATAAAACTTTGAACGGTTCACTTTTTCTTTAGGCACAGGTAATTTTTTATTAAATAATCTTTCTTTTTCTCTTCATTAGGTACTGTAAGGCGGTTTCTGGAGATTCATGGGGAAACCATTGAAAAAGTAGTATTTGCTGTCTCTGAACTTGAAGAGGTAGTTCGCTAATTATTTTGCATTGTTTAAATCTTATTTGTACTTGCGTTTGCCTTTGTCATTTTCTATTTACTGAATTTTCAGCAGGTATACATCCTAATTGTGTAGATACTTGTCAGTGGGACTATTCATCATTCATTGAAGACTATATTGGAAACTAAAAATAAGTCAAGAGGAGCATTTTGTTTGTATTTTTCACTGCTTTACTGTTGTCACTGAGGGCAAGCTGATCAGCTGGGGCTGTTCTGTTTGCTGCCTCTGTTAGCTCTCAGGGCACTGCCTGGTCACCTGAGCATTGGGTATCTGGGCAGCATAGCTAGAAAACTACTGCTGTGCCGATGAGGCTCTGATGTGTCCTGGCCTGGAAACAGGTTACAGCTTGGTGTAGGGGCTAGCACTAAGTTGTGAAGTTTTTATGTTTTATTGAATATAATTAGATTTAGTGTACATCAGTTTAATTTAGAACTGTTTTAGAAAATCTAATCTTTGTCTTATTAAGCTTTATTTAGCTGTCTAATTCAGCTTCCAGTGTTTCTCAGTTTTATTTCTTGGGGCAAGTTACTGTACCTCTTAGTGCTTTGGTAAAATAGGAAAGGAAAAAATAGGAATACTATTGGTTAGTTTGCACATACAAGATGTGTTGTATACAAGTAAGTTGTGTTCTATCTTAGGAATTAGCTAGCCCTGGGAAGGGCAGTCTTACCCAGCCAACAAGCTTTTCAAGATATGAAAACATCATAAAATATAGAAAAAAAGAAAAAAACAAACATGGTTAATACTCTTTTTTTCAAAGACATACAGATTACCAGTAAGCAGTGTAAAAATTCTCCATGACATTAACCATTAGGGAAAAGCAAATAAAACCAGAGTGAAATGTAACTTCACACGTACTAGTACAGTTGTAATTATGAAGACAGATGATAACGATTGCTGGCAAAGATGTGGAAATTGTAATTCTCAATTACAGAAATGTAATTTTACATTTACTAGAAATGTAAAAATGGTATAACTGCTTTGGAAAATTGTCTGGTAGTTCCTTTAAAAGTTAAACATAGATTTACCATATGATGCCACCGATCCACTCTCAAGTATATACAGAAGAAAATTAGAAACACAGATCCACCTGGGAATGGAAGTGCGCACCTGTAAATTCCCAGTTACTTAGGAGGCTGAGGCAGGAGGGTCACAAGTTTAAGGCTAGCCTTGGCAACTTGGTGAGATCCTGCTTCAAAATGAAAAATGAAAAGGGTTAGGGGTATGGCTCAGTGGTAGAGTATCCCTAGACTCAATCTACTGTACTACAAATAGATCCACACAAAATTTTATACACAAATATTCATAACAGTATTATAATAACCAAAAAAGTAAAAGTAACTCATATTTTGAGTTAATCAACAAAATGTAGTAAATACATGGAATGTTATTCTGTCATAGAAAAGGAATAAACCTTGAAAATATTGTGCTAAATGAAAGAAACCATACTTAAACAGCCATATATTATATTCCATTTGTATGAACTGTCCAAAATAGGCAAATACATAGAGACAAAAAGATTAGTAGTTGCTAGAGATTGGGGAGGGGAGGAATGGGAAATAATTGCTAATGGTTTTTTGGGGTAGTGATATTATAATGAAATTAAATTTGGTGGTAGTAATTTTATACCTTTGTGAATATATTAGTGCTGAATTACATATTTTCCAAGGATTACATTTATGGTATGTGAATTACATCTGTTTTTTAAAAAAAAATGAAAAGAGTATAAAACTTGTATCTCTAGTCCTCAGATGATGCAGTCCTATGTGCAGCACAATAAGAAAACCAAAGGATGATTTTTTTAATGATTTAATTGTTCTTCTAGGTTATGCCTTCATTTATTATCTTACTGTTTGAATTATTCTTTTTTAGTATAGTTAGGAATAATTTATGAATAATACTGAACAATGATAAAATAATTCCTAGGGTGATTAAAAACCAAAATGCTTCAAGATATAAGAAAAATAAGAACACCAAATGCCTATAATGTACTGTGGGTTTAAAATGAGTGCAGTGGACCAACCCATATGCAAATTATAAAGTAGGATGAGTTTTATTCCATTTCTTTTTTAAAAAAGAAGTTTGAAAAACTTCTAAAAAAGAATAAAAGTCATGAAATAGCAGTCTTTCACAAACAAATATTAAGTGCATGCACACATGCGCACACACATCTCAAGAACTAGACCTGGGTCCAGTGGAGCCTGAGGCACACTGAACTTAAGGAAGTAGCATCTGAGCTGAGTCTTGAAAGACACGTACCTCTAGAAATGAAGGTGGAGATGAAGACAGGAGTGGCGAGACTCACACATTTCAGGTTTGGTGACCTAGAATTGCCCACTGGCTAACAGTTGTTTGATCTAACACAAGAAATGATTGAGGTTCCTAGACAGCATGCAGTGTGAGCTCAGAAGTTTATTCCTGTTGGAGGCTGTTTTCACAGCATACAGACAGCACTAAGCATTGCTCAGGTTGCTTCATTACTTCATTATTTTTCACGGAATGCCTTGCTTTTCTGATGCAGGCTACTTACCAAAAGCTGCTACCTCTGTACTTCCCAAGGTCACTCAAGGAAGAGAGTCAATCATTGCCATACCTACCTGCAGATATTGGGAATGCAGAAGGGGAGCCTGTGGTACCTGAACGGCAAATTAGAATAAGTGAAAAACCTGGTGCTCCAGAGGGTGAGTTCTAGAGTTCTATCTTTTTACTTTCCCTCTTAAGGAAATTGGTGTACTAATGAAAAACACCAACCACCAAAGAGGTAAGAATTCCAGCTTAATCTTGGGGAAGCTCTCTGTTAGCGTGACTCTAAGATCAAGACCAGTTTTGAAGTTTTCAGTGTCTTATTTTTGTTGAAATTTATTCTTTAAATTTACCCAAAAAATCATAGATGAGTAGGTAGACATATTATATCATGTCTGTGGTAGCTAGTGGGAATTCAGAGGTGGATGTAACAACATTCTCAGACTAACAAAGTTTATAGTTTTATGCAGGACACTAGTGAGACAGTAAAGTACATTAACATCTAAAAATTTTCAACAGCTTTAACAGTGTCCCTAAATACCATATGTAATGTTAAATAAGATGGGACTACTATAATCATTCATTTTGTTTTGTTAGGTTTTATGCTCAAGTACTAGTAGGCAGAGTATGTTGAGATAGGAGCCCTTCTGAATTTATTCTGTACTGACAGATCATACTGATCTTCACATATACATACAAAAGGTCATAAATGCATTCTATGAAGACATGCTGCACACATTTCAATGCTGGGACCTGATCTTGAGAAATAGCAGCTTAGGGGGGATTACTGTAAGATATCTACCATGAACAATTAAAAAAAAAATGAGCACAAGTAAAAATCTGTAGAAATCTTCTAAAGTCCCTATTATCACATTATTACATCAAGTGGAGAGAATTATAAATGACCTCAAATCACAAGCTTTGCTAGACAGGTAGCTAGCACTTTGGGGGGACCCACTAATAAGAGTAGATCTTTGAAATAATGCCAGTGTTGTTTAGAAATTCTCATGCTTGTAACCACCACTGTAGCATATAATTTTTCCTTCATAAAATGTATTTAGTGAGATAAGGAGTAGGGAACAGAAAAACCAATTTTAAATGTCATGTCTGAACAGTAGGTGAGAGTAACTCATTAGCCAAAATGTTCTCATCTCAAAGAGTTTGATTTGCATTTATATCTCAGAAAATATTGTTACTTTATAGATATGGGCCTTAGTGTTCATAAATATTTTTAATTAAAATGTTAGATGGGTTTCACACACATATGTATTTGGCTTTACTCGAGGAGTTGAAGAAAGATTCATCTTGGGTAAGTTTTAATAAAAGTAGGCCCTTTCTTCTAAGTTGTTGGCCAGTCACAGTTTGAGTAGCAGTGAAGGAGAAGTGGAAAAGTCCCAGCTGACAGTTTACCAAGCTGAGATTCAAGTGGTGGCATTACCTTGGGAAGTTCCCCATGGTCCAAGGTGTATTGATCTGTTTGTTTTTGTTATTAACAGATCTAGTAAGACAGTGGGCACCACACTGGGAGATGATGATTATTTAGGGAGTGGCTTCTACTATCCAAACTCATAAGGATCATTTAGATAGATCAGAAAGTTTGCTTCTTAATTTGTAGTAAGAACTATATCTCTTAAGAACCAAAATCGTTATGTTGATATGACCAACATAGAAATTACAACTGATGCTAAATTACAATTGAAATATTTCTTAATGAATATGCATCATATCCTGTGATCCTGTTCATCCATCCTCCTTGGGTGTTAGCTTACAAAGGGGCGGGGTTTATGTGCCAGTCAGTCAAGTTATCTACCTTAGGATGCTTTGCCATGAACTGTCTTTAAAGCCAGGTAGTCTTCTTTTTGCTTATGATCACTTTCTACCCCCAAGTCATCTTGATTTGATTTCACATATTCCTAAAACTTCTGTCACACATGGGCAGAGAATTGTTTTCATTATTTCAGTTCCACAAATGCCTAAATCTTACTTCAGTTTCATTCTCAAAAACTAACATTAAGCCATTTTTTCAACTACCTCACAGTTATTCCATTGCAGCATTCAGTCTTTCATTTACTGTCAAGTTTTGTCCTTGGCTCTGTATTGATAGTAGAATTTTTGTTACAGACAACCAAGAAGAGGAGGATGAAGGCTTGGGAGTTGATCTGTCTTTCATTGGCTCTCATGCTTTCGCTCGAATGGAAGGAGATATTGATAAGCAAAGAAAACTGATCCTTCAGGGACAATTATCCGAAGCAGCCCTGCAAAAGCAGCATCAAAGAAAGTAAGGCAAACCTCTCTGGACTGTTAGACACAAGAGATGAGAAACAAGAAAGAGACCTGACATCTGCTGAATGGTTTATATACCTGTGTAATGTGGTCTCCTTATTTTTCCTGACAGTCCAATGAGAAAGATACTATCCCCGTTGTGTAGATGCAGTGCTGAGCATTAAGTAATTTATCAGTGGTCACAGTTAACATGTGGTAAAGCCAGTGTTCAATGGCATTTCTGATTTCAGAGCTCCTACTCCACCTACACTAATTGTAGTGCCTGCCCGTGAGATTATATTCTAAAAATAGAAATTAGGAAGAAAAAGGCAGTTACAAAATTTTCACTCTACTTTGTTTTAATAAAGTTCTGTTGAACTTTAAAGAGTTTTATTTCTCCCCAGCTTAACCTAAGGACCTTACAAACATGTGGCCCATTCCATTTTTTTTCCTTGTGTTTCTAAAACAATTCTGAATAAATCTTTTTAAATATATAGATGCAACTTTTGTACTTTTAAGCTTTTTTCAAAGATTAATAGTCTTAGTAAAGCTAGCTGCTTTTTTGAGAAATTGTAAAAAAATAATAATAATAAACTATAAATAATTACAACTCATTAACTTATAGGGTTTGTAGAAGGGTAACATCTCATAAACTTATAGAGCATTAAATAATATAATGAGTTTAACACAGCACCCAGTACTTTTCAGGCTCTTAAAATTGGTCACTGCTATTATCTTCAATACTGAAAAAGTTGTGGTCTGTTTTTCCTTTGAGCTTTGGTACTGGACTGCTGTCATTCTTCAGTCCTGTCCATTTGCCAGGCTTCAGTTCAGAAGCAACTGCCTCTGGAACTTTAAAGTCTAGAATAGATGTCTCCTCCTGTGTGCTTTTTCATAGCTTATACTTGCACTTACCCAAAGAATAGTATTTATTATACTGTTTTGAAATAATGTCTGGATGTTGTTATCCTCAACGTATAAAATGAGAGTTGGACTCAATGATCTCAGGAGACCCTTACATAGTTAGAATTTTATGTCTCCTCAGTCCCAGGTATTTATTCCAATTAAAAAAAAAAAAAAAAAGCAAATTTGCCTCTAGGGGGCAGCAGTGAATCGCTTTTCCAAAGGACACTGTCAGAATCCAATAATTCCATGGTTTCTAAAGTTGGCGTTCTGTAAGACTCATCTGGCAGATTGTTTTCTTTAAGTGCAGGGACTGTTTTTCCCCTCACATGACTGTGAGCTATGTATATTTTAAAACATTCACATCATAGTTTATGCATTCCTAATGGATCTCAAACTTTTTGATCTTAGATTCCCTTTGCACTCTTGAAAATTGATGAAGACCCCCACAGAGCTTTTATCTATATGGGTTGTATCTGTCAATATTTATTGTATCAGAAATGATTTATTGATGCACTAAAAAATAACCTATAACCTATAATTTTTTGAAAAATAACTTTTTTATCTAATGAGCTTACCACTGTTTTGAATTTTTTTTTAATCTTACAAATATTTTAGTGTTTGACATAATAAAAGACAACTGAATTCTCATATCAGCATTCAAATTATTGCAATAAGTTTTTTTGGATAAAGTATATGAAAACAATCTGACTTTACCTAAGTATATAATTGGAAAAGGGTGGAGTATTTTAATAATCTTTTCACACAAATGGGAATATTTCTTTTGATACTGCACTATAATTTGATAAATGGTAGTTTCTTAAAGTTTAGTTGTAATGTGAGATCTCAAGCAATATCCATGAATTTTTGTACTGATTAAAACATGTTGTCCTATACTCTACTTTGGACAGATTTTAAAGTACGAATTTATAGCATCACTTTATGACATAATATTTAGATCATTTAGAAAATACTGATCCACTAAAATATTCAGATCTTCCAAATATTGACACATTTCATTATATAATATCAAAATGTATTTGGTAGTATCAGTACCAACCTCATTAGGAAAGTCTTTATTAAGAACTGTTAAGCTTTTGTGACAATACAGATTTTCCAAAGTTTTTTTGTGTGTGTGTATGTGTGTGTAGGGGGGCTGTATTTTGCAAAGCATTGGTCTTATCAGTGGCAACAAAAACTGTTGGTTATTTTTCCTGAAATGACAGGACCGTTCTTCAAGACATCCTCACATTTCAGAATCCAAAAGTGCTTTATGTGTTCTGCCTATTTTATCACACATTAATAATTAAAAAGATATGTTCTCTGGAGTTGATTTAATAAAATTAATAACTTTTACTTCTTCATCAAAGACATTCTTAAATGAAACTGGCTTTTTTTTTCCCCATGAGTATTTGACATTGACGAATCCAGTGACTGCTACTACAGTTTGATGCCACTGCCTTGATTTGTGCAAGGTTGTTACCAGCCATTTGTACCCTACCATTGCTTTTGCACTGACAGTGTTAATATCAGCACAGTGTAAAAGGAAATAATATGTTAGTATTGTTATGAAAATAGTTTTGACTCTGCAGTTTGCTTATGATGTCTTCCAACTTCTTCAGAGGTCTGCAACCATGCTTTACTGTTCTGTGGTCTCACCAGTACTTTGTAGTTGGAAGGAATTTGGAGGAACATCTCGTACGATTGGGTTCATAGTCTGTCAGCATAAGAATCACCAGAGGTGTTTGTTAAAAGTCCACAGACTTCATACCAAACCCCCTGAATCAGAACCTTTATGGGAAGGACTCAAAAATCTTCCTTTTGCAGTTTCTTATTACTTTATGCCCTAAATCATTGATCTTGTGTGACCCCTTTACATGGGGTAAACTGATCCAACAGATGGCTGGCCATAGTACAGCTGATTGAGGAAGAGCCTTCAAAGTGGCCATTGCAGCATACCTCCCTTCTCTAACCTCCCTTCATAACCTTCTTCAACCCATTTATACAAAGTTCAGGATTTTAAAAGACTAAAGATTTTTCTGGATTTTTGTATTCAGAAAGAAGGAACTGCATGGTTACCTTTCTCAAATCAGTCAACGTATTTTCTCTTACACATACACAATTACATATCATATAACTTTTTCATTTCTCCATAAAGTGGTACAAATAATCTGGAATTTTTTAATTTATCTTTGAGCTGGTTTCTTATTTCTCTCTTTTTTTTAATGAGTTAATATATTTCACTTAACAACTACTAATTCATGCCACTATTAAAATAAATATGTATTTCTGAGACACTTCCTGGAAAGGAGTCTCTAGAAAAGAAGTAGGTTCTTAGAAGGAATACACATTCTATAAAACATTGCCTTTTGTGCTAGTGGAGAGCCCTGATCTGGAGGGGCAAATGTGTTGCATAGTGATTTTTTCCATTTGGTTCTAGGAGACATTGGCCACTTATTCTATAAGATAATATTCTAGGTATAGACATAAATAAGATAGTCCCTGATTTCTGAACATTTGAGTCAGCCACACTACCTTTATATGCCAGCAGCTTTAAGACACTTGAGGCAGAAGTTCTGAACAGCCATGAGAGTATAGGGCATGTAAGTTAGCACATAGTTGTAGCACAGCCTGTGGATCCGAAATCCTAGAGCAGAAAACAAAGACTGAGCACCTCTGGCCTTCAGTTCCTTTGAGTGGTATGCTATACCTGAATCAAGCAATTTTATGATTTCCCATTTATGTGTCTCTGATGACTGAAGATGAGGTCTTGTCTTGTATCTGTAATGCAGAATACTTACGATTGATGTTAAAATAAAATCTTGAAACAGAATTAATTTGTTCATTCTAGGAAAGAAGGATCCATGATTCAGGCAGCACTCAAAACCGGAAGAGGTTCAGAGAGCTTTGTTCTATGTGAGCAACAGGCTTTTACAGGCCCAATACAGAAACAAAGTCTGTTACTTGAGTGGCTTACAGTTGTCTGTTGCCTTATTTGGATATGATCCAGCTAGTTAGCAGGTTGAGATTGGCTGAAGTTCAGTTTGGTAATTGTTGCTGTTATTGTTGTGTTTCTCCCAAAATTAATCAGTTAAAGGAAGAACTCTTAATTAAGTGTGGGTGTGCCTATGTAAGGGTTCCTGGTACAGAAACAGTCCCAGGCCAATGACCTGCTCATTTTGCTTTTTAACAGTAAAATAAATAGTGCTTCTCAAAAGTGTGAGACGGTCTGTGAGGTCAAACTGTTTTCATGTTACTAAGCTTAATTTCCCTTTTCATTCTCATTGAATGTTCAATGACGTTTCCTAGAGGCTACTTAACGTGTAATGTTGGCAATAGATTAAATGCAGAAGCAGATAAGAGAATCTAGCAGAAATTAAAGAGATTTACAAAAATTAAGAATATAGCTTTTTTCCTTAAATAGCTTTTTTCATGATAAAGTTATCATTATATAATAGGTTTCTAATGGTTTTTAAATAACAAATAAATGTTTTTAATTTGTTTTTATCTCTAACATGGTTAACATTGGTAGATATAACTGACAAGCAAAAGGTCTTTAGAATCCTTAATGATTTTTTTTTTTCTTTTGTGGTGCTGGGGATCGAACCCCGGGCTTCATGAACATTAGGCAAATGCTCTATCACTGAGCTATGGCTCCAGCCCCCTTAATGATTTTTTTTTTTAAGAAAGGGTCCTGAGACCAAAAAGTTTTAGAATTGATGATTAATAAGTTAGGAGTTTGTGATATAACTGAGTTGTAATGTACTGCCATGTTTGAGATTACAGAGAGGCAGGTGTTTGTTTTTCTCTTGCTCTTTCTAAACTAGCCTTTTATTTTCACATATTGAATCTGGTTTCCATTAATTAAGCTAGTTAATCAGGTTGGATGACTTTAGATTTTTTTAATCTCCATGAAGAAAATAGGTTTTTAGTTTTTAATATCTTTTTGAAAGCCTTCTATCAATCAGTAGGCTTCTTCCATCCGTAATAAAAGTAATGGTCACATGGATTGGCAATAGCTTTTTATCATTCCTTTCATAACACTGCTATGCCACATCACTATATTTTCACAAAAATTATTTTGTGAAATCTCAAAAAATTGGACATTTTGTCTATTTCTTATGTTAATATTTTCTGGTCTTTTGTCCACTTGCCACCATTTTTGGTGTATCATAATATAGAAGTTGGTTTACTTATAAACATTAGGAAGCAAACCGGCTGTTGTTTTTCAAAACTACAGCTTTTGAAACTCAAAATTTTATTTAACATTTTCTTTTCTTTTTACTAGTGTTCTTTGTTTGGCTTAAGATCCAGTTGCCTGTGACTTTTATGTCATTTCTCACAGCAAAACTATTATCTCGTTCATTATTTATTAGCCCTTACTCATGTGCCAAGTGTTGTGACAGAATACTACTAGTGATAAAGTGACAAGCAAGAAAAACCCAGCCTCTGCCCTTATAGAGCTTAGGGTCTTGCACAAGAGAAAAAAGTTAAATTACAGGTACAGGGTGCCATGAGATGTTATAACAAGGGTCTTAACCAAGTCTAGGGTGGAGATGCATGAGGTCTGGAAAAACTTCTATTAATTCCAAAGGCAATTCCCTGGGCTATTGGCTTTACACAAACAGGTTAGTTATTGGTCTTTTCAGAGTAATACAGTTTAAATTTTCTTCATTGTTCAACCTTTGGCAGTGCTGGTGTATAGTAATTGATTAACTGGAAGAAATCAGATCACGTTGGTTTGTGAGGACAGCGTCTATCCTCACGTGATTTAACCCATTGAAAAGCTGTCTAACTCAGTATTTCTACCTTTAGAGAACAATAGTGGCTATTTTTGATACCATTTTGACCTATTTTATAGAATTGTTTATCCATGACTATTAGACTATACCCAGCATGAAGTAGAAATTTGTTTATTTGTAATAAGTTTCAGGAAAACTAGAAACTATTTTGACTTGGTCCTTTCCTTTTTTAGCTTCGTTTTCTGGATTGGAACAAAGGATTGCATGTCATGATTGAAATAAAACACAGAAATCACAGCACAAAATGAGGTGCAGTTTTTAAGAGATGTAATGGAAAATATAAAATATTGTTTGAGTAGTGAAGTTTAGAGGAAAGCATTGTCTATTGAGTGAGGAGATAAGAATAACGTCTCTTGCTTTTCTCCCTGCTCCCAACTACTGGTTTAAAAGAAAAAAATGTATGACTAGATAATCACACTTACATAATCTGTAGTGGGAATAGAGGAAACTTAACTAGAATGAAGAAGCCTGTTGATGATTGCAGTCATGAGTTGTGGCATTGAATATTCACCACAAGGTCCTTAGAAACCACAACAGCATCAGCATCTCAGCGGTAACTTCAGCCTTTTTTAAGTCATGAATCCTCTAAGAATCAAACATAAGCTCTAAACTTTCTCTTCATAAACACTTTTGTGTAGATTTTGCCAACCAAAGGCTATTCTATAGATTCATAGGAATTCATTCCCTGATTATAGAAGTATCAGTTGGTGTATTGCTTTGGAAAAGTGAACATTCCCTTTAACTTAGTAATCACCAGTCAAAGTTAAAAACATCTTTTTTTTTTTTAATATTTTTTTAGTTGTAGATGAATGCAACATCTTCATTTTATTTATTTATTTATTTGTATGTGGTGCTGAGGATCGAACCCAGTGACTCACGCATGCTAGGCAAGCGCTCTACCACTGAGCCACAGCCCCAGCCCCTTAAAAACATCTTAAAGCTTATACTAGTTCAGGGTTCACACCATGTGTTAAAAGCAATTTTAGATGGATTTAAGGGCCTAATTTCTTTTTAAATTAAAACTCATGGAAGAAGCTAAAGTGTCTTTTATAGCTTAGAGAAAGTTTTCTTAAAGAAAGTTAAAGAGCATTGGCTATCCAAGAAAAAATAGTTTTGACTACTAAAATTAAGAACTTAATAGAGTGAAGAAGCTTAAAAAAATGCAAAAGCAGGTTATAGGATGAAAGCAGATATCCATAATACACACAAATTGGCAAATGATTAGTATCAACAATATGTAAAGAACTACAAATCAATGAGAAAAGAACAAACAACCCAATAGAAAATGCATGAGGCTTCTCACAGAAGAGGAAGACATCTCTAGTAAACATGAAAAAGATCACAGTTTCACTAGTAACCAGAGGAAAAAGATGCTATTTCACACCTAAGTGATTGGTAAAACTTAAGACATCTATTGTTACCAATTATTGAAGAGGACATGGATTCATAGGAATTCATTCCCTGATTACAGAAGTATCAGTTGGTGTATTGCTTTGGAAAAAGTGAACATTCCCTTTAACTTAGCACTTCCACTCCTAGGTAATCTCAGGGGAAATCATGCATATGTTTACCAGAAGACATATAAGTTGATTGTAATACTGTTCACAACAGCATGGACTTGGGAATATCCAATGCCCATCAGTGGGGAAGTGGATGAGAAAACTATAGTTTTCATACAGAGTAATACATATACATTATGTGATTCTAGTCAAAGTGAATGACCTACATTGAAACTCAGTGGTATGAATAAATCTTAGCAATATGAAATGTCAAAAAGGCAGGCCCAAAAGATCACATACAGTATAATAAATATCTTTCAGTCATAGGAATAACTAAAAAAATAACATTTCATTGAATAAATATAGATTAATTAAAACAGTATGGAAAGAAAAGCAAGGAAATGGTAAACCTGAGGCTGCAGATGATGGGAGACGGAAGGTTAGAGCTGGAGGGGAGTAGCCACGGGATTAGATGAACATTATTGTGAAGGTGCTGAGTTTTGTTCAGGTTGGTAGCTTTGGGGAGTTTATTATTTCATTAAAAATAACTAATTATAACTAGACTTTTAAAATGGGCTCTGTATGTACCATTGATAAGAATGTTTTGAGCCAAGGATGGTTAATTCTATTTTGTGCAGTTGAGTTGCCATTTAAAAAAATTTTTTTCAGAGTTTATTGAACACTTAATCCTTGAGTATCAGAAACTACCCATAGGGACTGGCTGGAAATGTAGACAAGATATATTCCCTATCTTATGGGAATATATGAGAATGAACATATTAGAATGAAAGCAGACATTGTAAAAAGTAAGTGCTCTTGTATTAACAAGTAGAGAAGTTTGGGGAATACAAGGAAGGCAGTAGTTATTTCTATAAAGCTACATGGGATAGGCCGATACTCCTTACCCCACCTCCCACCACCTCCAGTCCCTTTCTCAGCATTCGTATTTGATTGATAGAGTCTAGACTCTGTTGGGTTGTTTGTCTCATTCCATGTTATTACACAATTAATTGTAATATGTGTTTCATATATTTATCTTTAAAACTCTTTGAAGCCAAGAGTCTTTTTTTATCTCAAGCCTCAAAAATAGTTGCATAATAGTCATGTCTGTTATTTCATTCAGCAAAGATTTGAGTCCCTATTTGTATCCATGAGTTCCACATTTTCTGGTTCAACCAACCAAAGATAGAAAGTGTTCAAGAAAAAAATTTAAAATAACAATACAACAATAAAAAATATACAAAGGAAAATACAGTACAGCAACTACTTATGTAGCATTTACATTGTATTATAAATAATCTAGAGATAATCTGAAGTATACAACAGGATATTCATAGGGTATATGCACATACTACGCTATTTTATACACAGGTCTTCAGCATCCATTGAATTTAGTCATTGAAGTAGGCCCTTTTGATACCCAGGGATGATTATATGCTTTGGACTAGGACCTATGGTAACCATAAGATATTCAATATATGTAGATATATTTTTCTCTTTAGGCTTATGGAGATGACTTAATCATAAAGCAACTAGGAAACGGTAGCATTACTTTTTAAAAACTATGCTTTTATTCTCTCCTCACGTTTTTTGATGTCATAATGTATATGTTTTTTATGTTGTGTATTCCTTAACAGATTACTGTAGCTATTAGTAGTTTTGTCTTTTAACCTTTATACTAAAGATATAAGACATTATATTAAGCAAAATAAGCCAGGCAAAGAAAGACACATATCACATGATCTCACTTATATGTGAATTTTAAAAAGTTGAACCAGTAGAAGCAAAGAGTAAAAGGGTGTTTACCAGGGGTTGAGGGTGGGGAGTGGAGCTGGGAAGAAATTTTGATCAAAGGTTACAAAATTTTTTTGAGGCAAGAAGAACGAGTTCAAGAGATCTGTTGTACTACATAGTGACGATTACTAATAGCCATGAACTATTATATACTTGAAAATGGCTGAGAGTAGAATTTTAAATGTTCTCAGCATGCACAAAAAAAGAATAACAAGTATTGAGTTAATAGGTGTGCTAATTAGCTTGCTTTCATCATTCTATAATGTGTATATACATCAAAACATCACATTGTACACTATAAATATGTATAATTTTTGTCAATTAAAGAATAAGAACTTTTTGAAAAGGGAAAAGAATAGTGGAATTGTAAATTCGATATATGTAACCTAGGAAATTACTATGAAAATATGGAAGAGTTCATATGAATTAGGGAGAATTACAATAAACAGGTCTTTTCTTGACTTTCAAATTATATTTTTTTCAAATTACATTTTAAACTTTTTAAAATTGTTTTTTACTTCAATTTCCATAGATTGGCAAGTTACCAAATTTAAGAAGGTAGTCAGTAGAACTAATGCAATACTAAGTGTGTTTTTTCAAAACAACAAACATTTTTATAAAACTAGCAAGCAGGGGCTGGGTGTGGCTCAGTGGTAGAGTGCCTGCCTCGCATGTGGGAGGCACTGGGTTCGATCCTCAGCACCGCATATAAAAAATGAATAAATAAAGGTCAATCAACAACTAAAAAAAAAAGCTAGCAAGCATATTCACTTGATTATAATCTATATGTAATAGTCTTCCTGTTAATTATCCATAATTGTGTGGTTATACTTTATAGCTGAAAGGAGTGCCACATAAACACCATTTTTCTGAGGAAACTGAGGTCTCTAAAAGTAAAAGGACTTCAGTAACACTGCACTGAAGCAATAGGATTAAAATTCAGGTCTCTCTCTCAGTTTAACTCTTTTTGTGATTGGATATTGCCATCTGTGACTTAGACACTTCAAAACTGTTTTTGATATATTTAGGTACCTTGAAAGCTATAGTTAAAAAAAAAAAAAGAAGAAGACTACTGAGCTTTCTAGAAATCTGGAGTCCCAAATGCAACTTCAGATTTAACTTTACCATGAACTGGCCAAAACTCTAAGACTGACTTGACCATTAATCTTTTGCAAGTCTTCTCCCTCTGAGATCTTTACTATTTCTTCTAGCTGTAAAATCCCCCAGGCCAAAGCCAAACTGTGGTCTATATGATCTGGTATCAGTACAGTCAGTTTAATTAACCAATCAGTAAATAAGCTTTGACTTCCCTAGATAAAACTACCTAACTCTCTTGTGGTCCCACATTACATATGTAGCACCTGCCTGTTTTTCCCAAAAGTGAACTCCTCAGAGCAAAGACCGTATTATCTCTTCACTTTAATATTCTCAGTACCTATTATAGAGTGGACACTCAATAAATCTTTATTGAATGAATGAGTATCAGATTTAGAGATCTGGCATTGTTTTGGATTTCTCTATTTGAATTTCTGTAATAAAGGAAAATAACTATTTTTAAACAGTGTTAGTTCAGGTACGTGATAGCTTACCCACTTACCCATATAGTCTTCATTTGATTATAAGGATTCTTTCAGTTGTGTAGTATGAACACCTTGTTTTCTCTATAACTCACAATTAACATATGATTCTGCACGATACAATGGCCTCTTTAACTCTTTCCTTTAATAAAACATTAGTTTTTTGAGTCAGGAAAAGATAATAAAAACTAGTCCCACTTACAAATTAATTAGTAAAAGTTTCCTTTAATCATTATGTTTTTTATTTGTGTAGTTATAATCGCTGGTTATGTCAAGCAAGATCTGAGGATCTGTCTGATATTGCTTCTCTGAAAGCCTTATACCAAACAGGTAAGCATAATTACTTATATGATAACTTATTCTTTTCGCGAATTAGAGACCCTACCCAGCATGCTATCTGAGATTTGATTTTTCTCTTTCTTCCATTCTGTGAGTAAAATGTTTTTGTGCTAATGCAGATAGTCTGTGGCCTTTATCCAGACCTTAACAATAATGTACCAACCTATAAAATTTTCAGCTTATAGTCCTACATTGCCAACTTCATTTCTTCCTACTGTCCTTTTTCTTTAAAAAAAAAAAATTGTGCCATTACAAAATTCAGACCTTACATAAATATATAGTAAAAATAGCAAAACTTTACGGGTTTCCTTTCTTTCTCCATTATATTTCTTTTTCTGACAATACTCATTAATTTTCAGATTTGAGCACTGTTTAGTTTTTCCTGGATCATTGATGTTGTTAATGTAAAGACTAGATTACCAGAAGGAGATGAATTAAAGCCGCTCAGCAAGGCTTTATTGGAATATACGCTCTCGGGCTGAATTCTCCCATCCATCAGAGTGTGTCCGGGAGAAATGGTGCTGGGGCTCCGGTGTAGAGAGAATTTCAAAAGGCCCAGTCAGGAAGGGGAGGGCTTAGGGGCAGGAAGAGAAGGCCAGAGTCCTTCCTGGATAGGTCAGGAAAAACCCACTGGTTGACAGGAGGTGTGTCTCCTGGTGACATCAGCGTCTGGCTGGCAGCTCTGTTTTGTAGCTGCCCTGATCCTGGACCCTGATCCGACCTAACATCCCAGCCTTTTTGATGATATAGGACAGTAGATTTGGTCTGACTACTTCGTGCGCCAAGAGGGGGAGATGGCTCAGGTGTTGTTCAGGCAGGGAGGCAGACGCAGGGGTGTGGAGCCTCTGGTTGTCAGTCATGTTGCTTGAATGTAGAAGCATCACCTGTGGGTAGGAACAGAGGCTTGGGAGAGATTACTGATTAGCAGATAAAGAAGGGGGGCTGCTGAGAAATTTTGAGTTTGGTGGGGGTCCAGCGTGATGGGAGTCCAAGGCTGGTCTATTCTGTAATGAAATTTGTTCAAGTTTTAAGTAGCGGTTACTGCATAATCAAGTCCTCTTGCCCTAGCCCAGAGGCAGTGAATGGGGGCCAAGGAGAGCCCAACTATTAGCAATAGAAAGATGGCCCTTTTGTGCCCTAGAGAAGGAGGTGGTAACAAGTCATGGTAATTCAGCCTCACCTTACAGTTAGTTGAGGAACATTAATGAGAATTACACTTATGATTCAAACCTACATAGAGAAACAGTCTGAAATGTAGGAAGTATCAGGGTTGAGAATTTGTCCCCATAACAAGGCTGGAAAGGACAAGGCATGTAAACATAGTATTTAGTTTTTAATGTCACAGATGTTTATCTTTAAACTGTTTTTAAATGCCCAGGAATGGCCATGTTCTTGGTTTTGCTAGGTGTTTAAGATGAAGCAACACAAATTGGCTTTTGTTCTTACCTATTGTTAAGAGTCACCTTTTGATCTCCTGGGAAGCATCCTTGAGGAACTTGAGAGCAGCTTGTTAGCTCTGCTAGTGCCATCTATGTTAGGATAGGTCATGGTCTGGCGCTGACCATGTGGCTTCCCTGGGAAGCATGAGAGAAGGTTCCCTCTCTCTTCGACCTTCCTGTTCATCGTATGGCATTTGATTGGCTCTTTAATTCTCTAATGGTCTCAGAAATCTCCCTGATCAGGAGGTCCTGCGGCCCAGAGGTGTAGAGCACTTTAGAGAAGTTTTCTCATTCCTTGGATTCAGATTGACTCAGAGGGCAAGAGCCAAATACTGGTTTTCTTGGCCCTTTAATTTAATTTTAGTTTTTAAGTCTTGATCTTAAGCACTCAGCAAGCCAATCTCACCAATCTTAAAGTAAGGTACTGGGCTTTAAGTTTAAGGTCTATCCTATAGGTGGTGGCTGATTTATCTTAAAATAATTTGGGTTGCTTCTTTTTGAAGTAGTACCTCTGTAAAACATTAACAGGCAATAGTCAGAGTTTAAGGAAAATACAAAATAAAATTAACAACAGTAAAAACATATTTAGTTTGTGTAATAGCTTTCTCAAATTTTGGCTGAGTTACATATTATATCCCTGTTTGAGGTCCTAATGATCTTTACAACAAAATTAATTCTTTTAACATATCTTTAAATGAACTGGAGTCTGGCTTACTTTAAAGCCATTGTAGTAAGCTGGGAGACAGAACTATCTCAGGTAAGACAGGGCTCCTTGCAAAATTTTAGCAGAATATTAAATAGATTAGGTCCTCATTTATTTAAAAGATCAGTCTTCTATAAAAGTAACTTAAAGCCTTATTGATGATAGGTTCAGTTATAAAACATTAAATGATATAAATTGATACCATACAAGTTCAGTTTGGAGAATATCAGCTTGGTATAATGCTCTTTTAAAACCTTCTATTTTAAAGCTTGTATATATGAAAGAAATGAACACATTTAATATAAAAATAGAACTAGCAGAACCATAATTATATTGATGTTATTACATTAAGTTTAGTTCTGAAAGAAAAATTTAGATTTTAACTTTTTGTTTAATCAAAGTTGTAAACCTTTTGATGAGAAATATTCTCTTTCCTTCCAATAAATACCATATTTAGAATCTTTAATACCTTCTGTTCATATCCCAAAGCAATCCTTACAATTTTTTGAACTTAGGCAACAGTAGAAACCTTTAAAACTTCATATAGGAATCTATAAACCTTTGTGTTTACCCAAATTAAATTGAACCTTTTAAATCATGTGAATTAAAGTATTTGGATCCATTTTTTTTTTAGGTTTAATTGATGAGCTCTCATTATCTGTGCCAATTTTGATACCATGTACATAGAAATTAAGAAAAGAAAGAGTCTTAGAAAAAAAGTGACGCGGCCAAAAAAAATAAAAAATGCAGGTTGGTTGGTTTGGTAGCTCACAGACCCTGAGCGAGAGAGAGCTTGTGGGCTTTAAGTCTGTTGGTCTGTGGCAGTTGTGCTAGCCTGTCTGAGTGGTGCATGGTCGAAGCGAAAGATGCAGGAATGTGGGGTGGGCGGGCTCCACTCAAAGCCCATCTGAGCGTCGCGGAGGCAGCAGGAAATGCAGGGAAGCGCTAGACTGTCTGAGCGGAGCGCAGACTCAGCGAGAAACGCAGGGATGCGGGGCATAATGGCGGCCACACGTGTCTGAGCAGCGCGGAAGCGGGAGATGCAGGGACACGCTAGCCCCTCGGGCTCCGCTGAACACCTTGTCTCTGCCCTCTGGCGCTGGGACTGAGGCTAGCTCCGCCTCCCAGGAAGATAGCATTGCAGTTCGGGGGAGCTGAGAGTGAGGGGAGGCGGGGGAGCTTAGGTAGATGTAAAGTAACCTCCTTTCCCCTTTTTTTCCTTGAGCTAAGGTAAAGCGGTAAGCCTCGGGGAGGGGCTGCCGCATGGCAGGCAGCTTAGCCTCTGTGAGTGGCGGCCGCACGAGGGAGGAGATAAAGGAGCAAATGGGAAAGGGGGCTTTTGGGGAGAAGAACTTGAGAGGACAGAACAGATGGAAAAGAAGGGAGGGGCGAGAGCGCACTTTCCAACAAAGCCTTGATGAAAGGAGTTTCTGTCATCTCCCCGTCCGGTGACAAAAATTAGCCAAATCAGTGAGCATTTGAAAATCAAAAGTTCCCCCTGGAGGCCATTTTGATACGTTATCTAAGCATGGAGTGGAGTTTTGAGGTCTAGAGAAGAGTTGGGGTTCCCTGTGACTTCTCAGCAGTCCCAGGGAGTGGCGGGAACATAAAAAGCGTCCCTTAAAATGTTCACGTCCACAGGAGAAGTGGAGGGGCAGGCAGAAAATTCAGGTGTCCCTGCAAACTTTCCAGGGCCCCAGACGGCGGCGAATGGCTAACACAAGAGTTAGGAACATCTTCCCAATCCACATGGCCTCGGGTGGACAGAGACCTATGTGCATGTGCGACTTACAAGTAGGCCTCTGGAGCAGACGGTGGGCAGGGGACAAGCTGAGAAGTCAAAGGAGACGGGGTGGGGGCAGGGCCTACCTCACTTTGTCAGTCCAGAGAGAGGGGAGACGGAGAGCAGCAGCTCCTGGTCTGGTTCGGAGAGTTTGCCTCTATCCCAGTGCAGGGGGAGGTTCAAGAACTCTCCCGAGTTTCGCGCAACGTTATGTAAAGACTAGATGACCAGAAGGAGATGAATTAAAGCCGCTCGGCAAGGTTTTATTGGAATATACGTTCTCGGGCTGAATTCTCCTGTCCATCAAAGTGTGTCCGGGAGAAATGGCACTGGGGCTACAGTGTAGAGAGAATTTCAAAAGGCCCAGTCAGGAAGGGGAGGGCTTGGGGGCAGGAAGAGAAGGCCAGAGTCCTTCCTGGATAGGAAAAAACCTGCTGATTGACAGGAGGCGTGTCTACTGGTGATGTCAGTGTCTGGCTGGTAGCTCCGTTTTGTAGCTGCTCTGATCCTGGACCCTGATCCTGGACCCTGATCTGACCTAATAGTTAAAAGTTGTGGTAAGGGGTTGGAGATATAGCTCAGTTGGTAGAGTGCTTGCTTCACATGCGTAAGGCCCTGGGTTCAATCCCCAACACCACAAAAAAAAAAAAAAAAAAAAAAAAAGTTGTGGTAAGCTTGAACAAAATGTTATTTTTAAAAAGATGATAGACTATCCCTGATGTAAAATCTTTGAGAGGTCTTATCAGACAAGTCAGGACAATGATCAAAATCACATAAAGCTAAAAAAGAAAAGAAAGAAAAATATGTTGTTTTCTATATAGTAAAAGAAATCTAAAGATGAAATTTGAGAAACTCAGATTTCTTGGTTGTCAGTCTTTTAAATATGTTTAGAATTCTTTTTTTCCCTTTGGTACTGGAGATTGACTGCACGGGTAGAATATTTTTTATGTAGTCAAAGCTAGGACAAACAATGAAGTTTCTGGATACTAATTACATATTCTCTTTATAGGTGTGGATAACTGTGGTCGCACAGTGATGGTGGTAGTTGGAAGAAATATTCCTGTAACATTGATAGATATGGACAAGGTAAGCCATAAAAGAGGTTCTTATTCATAAATAATGTTGATTTTTAAAAGAAGTAAGATATGAATTGAGAATCAGGGGTAAAAACATACAGTGAGGCTGAACTGTGTATCTGATAGGGAAGCAGCCCTGGTTCTGAGAGTCAGCTGTATCATTTCAGTTAAGTGAGGGGCCTGATTTTTCTCTAAAAGAAACAAGTACTAGAAAGCTGTAATATGATCTCTGAAAGCATGGCTGCTCTGTTTTGGATATGACTGGAAAGTGTTTGGTTGGAACCATTCTGTATTATAATGGTGTAATCAAATTTGGACTTTTTTGAAAAAAAGAAAATTAACACTTGAGTGTCTAAAAGAGAATAAAGCAAAAATGTAGTTTACCCAAGGTAGCATAATTTTGTAATCCCTTCATTGGGGGTCAGGGAATAGAAGTAGATGATTCCTAAAAGAAAAAATAGTTACAACTGATAAATAAAAATAAGATGCTTAAACTGATAAGTAGTCCAGTGGAAGTGAGTCAGAATATCTTTTGTCATCTTCAGAATTAGCCAGAACTTGTAAATTATTACTTACAATTAATATCAAAGATGAATTGAAACTATAAATTACTATTGACCTAGTAATTCCATTTATGAGAAATTGTACTAGGAAAATAATCCAAAGCATGGAAGTAGATGTAAGCCCTGAAACTGCTGAAAGTGAAATATTCAGGTAAGGTATGATTGAATGCATGAGATAAATATATAGATTTTCTTAGAACATCAGTTTTATTAGAAACTACAAAGGAGAAGAATAATTTTAACTGATCAATAAGTATTAACCACATAAAAATTATATAACTAAAAATGAAAAATTATACACAATTTTAAGATAAAGCACACTTTTGCAAAAGCTATTAAGTGTTTACAGCTAAGCCCTCAGATTCTTCATCACAGGTGTTAGCAGGGAGAAAAAAATGTGGAAGCATTGAGCCTGGAATATTACTCAAAGGTCTGTTTGTAGTAAAAAGTTATAAATTTGGATTTAAATTATAACTAATTATCTAATGGGTAATTATGACACATTCAGAAATGAAATTTTCTATGACACTTAAAACGTATAGTTATAGAGGGGAGTACAATAGACAAATGTTTACAACATAATATCAGTAGGAGAAAGTGTACAGTAAATCGTATCTACCTTGACATTACTTGAGTTTTTGTTTTTGTTTGTTTTTTTTAAGTATTAAGGTAAAAACTGGAAGTAAATATCTCAAAATGGATTTTTCTATTTTGGGGAGAATTTATCTTCTACATTTTTTCATTATAACTTTTCATAAAGACAAAAAAGCTAACGATGGGGAATTGGAAACCAAAGAGGAGTATCCTAGTAGTGCTAGTTTGGGAGTAAAACGTGGATAGAAAGAATACAAAGAGGAAAATAATAAGAGGAGAAATAGAACTTTAAAACTATACACACAGAGAAAGGACCCAACTGATGAAAACTGCATAATTTAATTTCTATTTACAACCATTTGTTTTGTCTACTTAATAATCAGTGTGACATTTATTCTTGTCAATAATGTGACTAATACCAATAAAAATTTAAATCCCTGCATTCGGTTTTGGTATGTACTTGCGTGGTAGTCAGTATTATATAATTTCATATAAATAATGAGATACATTGTGAGGTCCAAACCAGGCAACAACAATACTGTATTTTCTTAATGCCCACCTCTATCCATTCTGATAGCAGTTGGCTCCTATTTCATGTTAATGCCAAGGACTCATCTGAGGAGGAATTGGAAAACAGCCTATTTTATGGTAATCCTTATGGTTGTTACCTCTTAGTTTCCTATTTGTAATTGTTTAGAGCTAAACCACTGGGTCATACCAGCCCTGCTAATGTTGGATCTCCATTTTGTTTTTAGTGTTTCTCTTAAATTTCTCATAATGGAATACTTTTCTTTTTGCAACCTGGGTCATACTAAATTTTAGTCTTTCTGAGCACTAGAATGCTACCCAGCCTCTTGCTGTCTATCACTGAAACTTGTTCCAATTTCCTCATTCAGATCAACATTAAAAATGCTAAGAAATTAGCCCTTAAAGTGAGTCATGTAAGGCACTACTCATTATATTCTTTCATAGTAATCCTTTGGTTACATCAGAGCCATGAGTCTATATCTGAGTAGAGACTACAAAGACTTTGATCAAATCCAGGCAGAAAGTTCAAGAATTATTAAAAGTCTAGAAATTCTACTTCTAAAGATTTTGATATCTTTATTCCAGAGAGAGGAAACTTGGTAGTCGACTCAGGAATTCTTTCCAATAAGTGAAGTTATTTCAGAGAATAGAGACTATCTGTTCTCTCCCATCATTTAGAATAAGACAGAAAGGGATTGTACCATAGCATTTGTAATAATTACTAAAATCTGGGTTGATTCACTTTCCTGAAGATATTTTTAAAGAGAATTGTGGCTCATCACCCTGGCATGTTCATCTGCAATGACTGGGCATAGATTAGATTAGTCTTTGGGGTTTTCCCTCTGTCTTGCCCTCTGTGAAATAGATTACTATGCAAAATGATCGGTACTCCTCCTTTTTTTCCTAGGCTCTCTTATATTTTATCCATGTAATGGATCACATTGCTGTGAAGGAATATGTACTAGTATATTTCCACACACTAACCAGTGAATACAATCACCTGGACTCTGACTTCCTGAAGAAACTCTACGACGTTGTTGATGTCAAGTTAGTTATTTTTGTAAATTATAAAGGGGGACATAGCTTCTTTATTTTCTAATTTTAAGCAATAGCAAACATTCTAATGTATTCTATGAAAGGGTATTTCATATGAAGTATTTTTATCATATAGATTAGTTATTTTAGTCATAGGCCCTCTTTAACTCAGATTTATTTTGCATTAATTAATTAAATGAATTAAATTACTTAATTGGATTCATATGTAATATTTTTCCACTTTTAAATACCTTAAAGAGGTTTGGGGTCATTACCAGTCTTCGTGTATAAGTAATAAAAATGCTACTTTTTATTTCTATGGTATATTATACTTACCAATATACACTTAATTTGATTTGATGTAATGATCCATGAGATTATTATGAGAAATACTGTCGACATTTGAAAAATAGGAGAATATTGACATTCTAAAAGGTAAAGTGTGTTGTCCAAGGTCTCACAGTAGTAAATGCAGAATTTGGACTTTACTACATACTGTCTTGGAGCTGGAAAATTATTTGTGTTAAACCATATTGCCCATGAAGTGATATGGAAATTTTAATGAAGAATATATATCATCCCACTATAGCAAGATCAAATGTAATGTTTTAAACTTTCCTCATTAATGTTTTCCTCAATAAAAATGATTCTCTACCCTCCCAGTGACTATTTTGTGATTAGTAGTATCATAGTGTCTTCACGGATTACATTTTAAAATTAGAATACAAAAAAGGCAAATTACCATATATTTACAACTGTTTTGCTCCTCCTATTAAATATCATATTAACAATATTAATGCTTTCATTATCTAATGATGCTTTCTTAACTTGCTCCAAATGTGGGGGGTGTGTGTGTGCATGTGTGTACATATGTATATAAATGGAAGCTTCATGCTGCTCTATTTTTCCTTCTGCCACTAACCCGCTCTTTAACTTGAAATAGGCCTCAGCTATGAAAGGAACAGTTTATAATTTCTCTGAAGTTCTTACCAATTAGCCTCATGTGACTCAATAATGATTGTTGAACTGTTGAAAAAAATCTCATGCACACATTTTAGAAAAGCTAGATGAAGTAGTGGATGAGTATGACTCTGAAACAGTATGGCCTGGGCTCATTTCCTGGCTTTACTACTGGATGACTTCATGACTTTAAGCAGGTTAAAACAGGCGATAATAGTACTCATCTCACAGAATTATTACAAGTGTTGAGTAGAAAGCCTTTATACAATATATGGGATATCATAAACTCCATTGTAATATGACCATCGAAAACTTTTAGTTTCTAATTTTTGCTATAATTTTAATTAGTTTCAATGTTATTTAATTCATATATCTGATCTCAAGTGATTCTAACACTATATAAAAACACATAATAAATTTGTTAAATATGAGTTTACTTAATTTTGTGGTTACATGTAGGTGGTGTCTCTCTCACAGCCCACAGAAACTTAGTGTTTTCTGTAAAACAGACATTTTAAGTAATAAAATATTCTCAGAATTAGTTTTGACATTTCACCTAAAATTCAATACACAGAGTTGCTTCTAAAATATTTTTATCCTCCCTGAATATATTTATATCTTCATGCAAAGAGTTAATTTTCTATAATCGTGAATAGTTTTAGGAATGAATTGTATTGACCCTTTTGTTTGTTTTGATTAGGTACAAGAGGAATTTGAAGGCTGTTTATTTTGTTCATCCAACATTTCGTTCAAAGGTATGATATTTTCCTTTTTTGGCTAACTCTTAAATGCACTGCATGCTCTGAATATTAAGGTATATTTTAGCATTTTAATTGCTGCTGTCACCATTGTAACTGCTAATTTGTTTGTTTGCCCTTCTTTTTGAATTAATCCTAAATTGTGGTCCTAATGTTTTGGTTGTGTGTGACACATCTTTTGGGGCAACCTTTTAAGCCATTAACTTCTCAGCCTCTGCCTCTTGTTGCTCTTTGTTTATCTGGGCTTTGCTCATGCTCTCAGCATGGAATATACTTACCCCTCTGCTTATGACTGACTCCTGCTTTCCTTAAGATCTTGGTTCAACAGTTACTTTCTACCCAAAGCCTTCCCTGATTAATCCTATAGCTAATAAGTACTCGTGCATCATATCCCTTAAAGTCCTATAGTCTTCTATCATTGTTATGCTTTTGTTCCGATTATTTAATTCTCTGCCTTATGTTAGCTTGCAAGATCCATGTATGCTAGAATATAGCTATCTTGTTCACAGTTTTATTCCTACTATCTGATCTAACACCTTGACTTCATCAAGGCATCTAGTCCCTTGGTCCTTTTACTTTTTCTGAAAATGCCATCCTTCTTGCTTTGTATTCTTCCCTATCTATCCTAAAATACATTGCATCACTTCAGACTCTTGTCAATGCCTAAAATAACCTATGACCTCATACTCTTTTTCTTGTCACACGTACCCATGAAACCTCAACTTGACATAATCCATCGCTCTGCTTTCTTCACTTCTCTGCCTGAGTTGCAGAATACTGGTGGAGAAATCACACAGCATGAGGAGTTGGAGTCTCAACAGACTCATGGTGCTTTCACTGCTAGAGGTACTTTGATGTTTCACTGGACAGTGTCTCAGTGGCCTGCTAATCCCCTCAAGCCCCATCCTACCAGCTTTTCCCTACTCCCAACAGGTAGCTTTCCCTCATTCTTAATCAAGAAATAGAAACCATCATAGATATCTCTGTTCCTTCTCCCTCCCACCTCAAACTCACCTGCCATCTCTTCCTATCATTGCCTCCCTTTTCTCTTTCTCTCTCTTTCTCTCTCTCTCTCTCTCTCTCTCTCACACACACACACACACAAAGTTCCTTCTTAAGAAAGGATAGTGCTCTGGTTCCCATAGTAATAACGATAGCTAATGTTTTTTGAGCACTTACTATTTGCCAGTTCTTCCCATGCATTATCTTATTTAAGCCATACAGTATATCTGTGAAGTAGACAGTGGTAGTATTCCCATTTTACACAAAAGGAGATTAATATTTAGATTAAGGAGATTCCCCCAAGGTGACCAACAGTGAGTAGCAAAGGCTGGCTGAATTTGAATCTGGGCACTTTAATCTAAAAGCCTACACTCTTAACTACTGAGTGTGTTTCCATTTCCTTGAGAATCTCTCTTCAACAGTTAGCATCTTTCTTCTCTTGCACTTTGCCAGATCTAAGCCACCAACTCTTAAACATGCCATGACATCTGTTTCTCTGTTCCCCTTGACAGCCAGAACTTGATGGTATAATCTGTGGTCTGTAGTTACCATCTCCATTTTTCATACACTTAAAATTGCTCTAATCTGGTTCTAATCCTACTGTGCCAGCAGAGACTGTTAAAAATCATTAATAGTCAGTGTTACTATATCTAATAAATGCTCTTCTGTCTCTATGTTACCTGCTTTCCCTACAGCCTTCGAAAGGTGATCACTTCTGTGAAACATTTTGTCTCGGCTTCTTTGAAATTTACCTCTCCTGGTTCTCTCCACTTCCAGCTGCTCCTTCTCAGTCACCTTTGTGGGCCTTCTTTCTCTCCTCATCCTGTGAACGCTAATGTTCCCAAGTCCTCTGCCTTCATCTTTCATTCTGTACCTTTTCTTTATCTCTGTGTTTTCATAAACCCTTCAAAGTATATGCAATCCCCAAATACATATTGAGGAATCCTAATGTTTAGAAAAATGGTTTGAGATGACCTGGGTTCTAATCCCTGCTCCATTGGCCACCAGTTTATCATTTCAGGCACATAGTGTAATCTGTCTGTGCTTTACTTTCATCCTCTATAAAATGGAAGTAGTAATAGTACTTACCTCATAGGGTCATTGGGAAGTGAGTTATTACATGTAAAATGTTTTGAACATTACTTAGCATATAATGGTCCCTCAATAAAGTTAGCTGTTATCATCATTCCTAGGTTCTAGACCTGTGCATTGAACTGCTCATTAGTTGTCTTCATGTAGGTATCACATGGGCCCCTGAAGTTCCACATTTTTAACTCATGTCCTCTTCCCTTACCTACTCTCAAACTGTGTTTTGTAGTCCACATCTTAATAAATGAGACCACTGCCAACAGAGGTGCCTACCCCAGCACCAAGCAGGCATCCTTTGATACTTTCTCTACATTACGGCTCTGCACATTGCAGTAAATCTGTGTGCTTACTATTGCTTCAATAGTAGATTAGAAAGGAATAAATGAAAATCTCATCACAGATGACATGATTACCTATGTAGAAAACCCTATGTGATACCCACAGAAAAGCTACTAGAACTAATGAGTTTGTTTGATCAAAGTTTCAAAGAGTTTAAAATCTAGTATTCAAAAATCAATGTTAAGTGGGTCACAGTGGTGCACACCTATAATCCCAGTGACTCAAGACTGAGGCAGGAAGATTGCAAATTCTAGGCCAGCCTCAGCAATTTAGTGAGTCCCTAAGCATCTTAGTGAGACCCTGTCTCAAAATAAAAAGGCTTGGGGATGTACCTCAGTGGTTAAGCACCTCTAGGTTCAATCCCCAGGTTCCCCCCCAAATAAAAGTCAATGCATATATTAGCAACTGATGATCAAATTTAAATTTAAAAAGCATATCATTTATAGGAGGATGAAATATTAAGTAAGTACTTAAAGTAGAGATAAATCTGACGAAAGATTAAAAGACTTGTATTTTTTGTAGTTTTATATGCTGTAGAACACTGACGGAGAAACTACAGACCTAAATAAATGAATACCCGTACTGTATTTGTGAATTGGAAAACTTAATATTATTATTTCTTGATAAATCTATAAATACAGCTCCAATCCCAACCAAAACTTAAGTAAGTGTATTTGTAGAAATTTACCAATAAACTTTAAAATTCATGGGAAAAGGCAAAAAATTTAAGGTAGTCAACAATTTGGAAAAGAAACACAAAGGTAGAGAACTAACACTAACTGCTTTGAAAGCTTATTCTATAGCTACAGTACATAAGACAGTGATACAGTGGCATAAAAATAGACAAATCAATGGAACAGAATAAAGAAAGACCTAACTGTAAAATTTTAAACTTTAAATTGCCAAAGAAAATATAGGAGGAAAATCTTTGTGACCTTGAGTTAGGCAAATATTTCTTAAATACAACACCAAAGGCGTAACCCATTTTAAAAAAGAACTGGGCATTTTCCCTCTAATAGACACTATTAGGAGAATGAAAAGACAAGCTGCAGCCCAAGATAAAAATCAGTGTAAACAATATACCTGATAAGAATTGTATCTAGAATATAAAGAAGTCTCAAAACCAGTAATTAGGAAGAGAATGTGAAGAAAAAGGAACACATACACTGTTGGTGAGACTGTAAATTTGTGCAGCCAGTATGGAAATCATTATAAAGTTTCCTCAAAAGTCTAGGAATGGAACCACTGTATGACCCAACTACACCACTCCTTGGTATTTATCCTAAAGAATTAATATCATTATACTAGAGCAATACATGCATATCCATGTTTATAACAGCATAATTTACAATAGCCAAACTATGGAATCAGCCTAGGTATCTGTCAACAGATGAACTGGTACAGAAAGTGTGGTATATATACACAATGAAATTCTATTCAGCCATAAAGAAAAATGAAATTATGTCATTTGCCGGAAAATGAGTGGAACTTAAAAACATTATGTTAAGTGAGATCTCAGGTCAAGAGTCATATGTTTTCTCATTTGTGGAAACTAGAGAAGAAAAAGAAAAAAGAAAGGTTGGGAGTGGTCTCATGAAAATCAAAAGGCAGTAAGTAGAGGAAAGAGAGAAGAGGAGGTAAAGGGGAAATACTGGGGAATGATTGGCCAAATTGTATTGTTATACTGTGTACATGTATGAATATATAACAGCAAATCCCACCATTATGCACAACTATAATGCACCAATAAAAATGTGGAAAAAATAAAACAATTTTTAAAAACAAATAATTAGAAAAAACTCAAAGGTAGGCAGATTGCACAAATACATCACCAAACATGATATTCAGATAGGCAGATAAGCACATGTTTGACCTAATTAGTCATTAGGAAATACAAGTTAAACTCCAATGAGACATTATTATACTCCTATTAGATGTCCATAGCAAATATTGCTGAGGATATGGAAGAACTGTAACTATCACAGTGTTGATCAAAATTTAAAATGTCATAAAAACTTTGGAAAACAACTTAGAAGTCTATTTAAAGAACTAAAACATCATCTACCATATGATACAGCCATCCCACTTCTAGGTATTTACCCAAGCCTAGTGAAAACATTCATGTAAGAACTGACTGTACACAAATACTTACAGCATCTTTATTTGCAATAGTGAAAAACTAGAAACAACCCAAATGCCCTTCAAGAATTTACAACCAAACTCATACTAGTATATGCATACAATAGAATAATACTTGGCAATTAAAAACCACAAACTTGATATGTACAACAACCATAGATGAATCTCAGAATTTGCTTAATAAAAGAAGCCAGACCAAAAAAAAAAAAGAGTACCTATTATATGGTTCCATATACTTTGGGAGTGATGGATATGTTCATTTTCTTAATCATAATAATGATTTAATGGGGGAGTTGTATGTGTTTGTCAAAACTTAAATTGTACATTTTAAATATACACAGTTGTATGGTGATTGTATCTCAGTAAAACTACAATAAAATGTCACTACATTGACACCAAAATGGCTAAAATTAAAGGTTGACAATGCCAAACATTGCCAATGTCTTGGAGCAACTGGAATTCCCTGTATCACAAGTAGAGGCGAGAAATTGTGCAACCACTTTGCAAAAAATTATGGCAGTTTCTTATGAACAAATCATATAACTAGTCTATCACCCAGCAATTTCAGTGCTAGATATATGCCCAGGTGAAGTGCAAACCTATATGCACAAAAAACTTCTACAGCAATGTTTATAGCAGCTTTTTCATAATACCCAAAGTCTAGAAACAGCCTTAGTGTCCATCAAAAGAAGTATGAATAATTAAACTCTAGTATATTCTCGTAATGGAAAATTACTTAGCAATAAAAAGACATTTACTACTGATAACACAACAGTATGGGTGAACCTTATGTAAAGTTAAAGAAACCTTACATAAAACAGTCATGCTGTATGATTCCATTCATGCTTGAGGTTCTAAAGTAGACACAACTAATCTGTGGTAGGGAAAAAAACACATGAGTTGGCTTCTAGGGTGTGGAGGATGAAGGAAAGGCGCATGATGGAACTTTCTGGGGTGAGGACAGTGTATTTTACCTTACTAGGAGTTTTGTTTATATAGTTTTGTACATCTATTCAACAGCAAAAGTACACTTTTCATTTTACTGACTGAAAATTTATAGTAAAGAAACTAAACAATATTAAACTGTAATAAAGACCTAAGTACTGTATTTGGGGAAAGTTTACTGATATCTGCAGTTTATATTTGGAAATATAGCAGAAAAATAAGATGAATTGATAGATATAGGGATAGATAAATAATTTTGGAAAATGAGAGAATAAGACCCATGTATAATAAGACCCACTATTATTTTATAGTAAATCAAAACTCTAAATGATGTTTGTAATTAGAAGATGAAATTAATAGATAATAAAACCATCAAATCACACTGTTATGATTTCCATATAGTTCAGATCTTTTCCAGGCCACTCCACTCTAAGAGGTATTAAATTGAATGCAATTCCAGTGCTAGGTATATGCCCAGGTGAAGTGCTCTTTTTCTTCTTTGTAGTTTACTGATAGACTCGAAACCCATTATTGGTTCTGGCCCTAGCAGATTATTTGAGGACACACATGTGAACTGTCTTTTCATAGCTTATATTGATTGTTTTATGATCCTGCATTTTTGAATAATTGGGTGAAAAAATCTGTAGAACTCAGAAAATATCTCAACAGTCCTTTCCCAAATTTTAAATTTTCTTGATTTTTAAAATAGTAGATACTAAGTAATGAAAGTTTACTTAAATTAATGTCTATTTTAGCATACATTATAAATATATCGAAAATTTAAAGTTAAGCTGTATTAAATTTAAAACAAAAAAAAAATGGTAAAGACAGTGCTATTAGGTCTCCCTGAACAGAAAACTTTTAACTGACTTTCCACTTATATTTTGAGTAATTTTCTCCTACCAACACCTGGAGGATGTAAAAGATGTAATGGGAGAGAATGTGGGGGAGAATTGTTTCTCTTTCAAAGACTCCATGCCTGAGAGCAGTGCCTGTTCTTCCACAACGCAAGCTCGCTCTCGCTCTGTCTCTCGCTCGCTCGCTCTCGCGCGCTCTCTCTGTCTCTGTCTCTGTCTCTCTCTCTCTCTCTCTCTCTCTCTCTCTCGCTCTCTCGCTCTCTCGCTCTCTCGCTCTCGCTCTCTCTTCTACCACCACCCCACCGTATCAGTATGGTGTTATATATTTAAGAGTCCTGTTGTAGAATTGTATTATTTGAGGGGGACCTTGAAAAGCACTACGTGGAACTTTTTCATTTTATAAAAGGAGAAACTGAGCCCAGATTAAAGTGTAATTTACTTTTGTTGTAAAATTAAGGAATATTATACTATTCCTAAATAGTTTGAAGTAAGACCACAGAAACACTAAATTCCATATTCGATGTTGGGCATTAGCTATGGTTCATCTATAGGAATATGACATTGAATAAGACAATCCCCATGTTGGGAAGCTTACAGTCTATTTAGAGAATTAGCTAATAAAATATAGAGTGTTCATTATTAAGCAGTAATATGAGTAAAAACAGTGCTGTCAAACACTTAGAATGAAGATTCCTTGCCAGCTTTGGATAGAGGGTGGTCAAAGAAAGCTTCCTCATGGGGGCAGATTTTGTTATGGATTCTGAAGGACAATTAGCCAGGCAAAGAATTGAAAAAGGTATCAAGGGCTAAATGAACAGCCTGTAAAGATGTCCTGAGGTAAGAAACCATGACACAAAAATTCCCTACATAGCCTCTTAGCTCCATATTTTATACCTTTTTCAAGTAGCAGAGCTACTTGCATTTAATAGATATTCACATGTTTCCTTTGGACCATTCATCACATGTAGCAAATTTTGCCTTAAGTAGTTAAGATTAGATTATTAGCTGTTTATGATCTAGCTGCTGTACTAGAATCTTAGCTTTCTTTAGAGGAAAGGACATGTGAGTTGTCCTGTCACATACAACCCTAGGTCAGTGCTTAGCATACACCTGTGGATGTTTATCTCCTTGCGCAACAATACCTCCTAACACATCCTTGAGGTTTCTTCCCTATTTTATCCCATGATCTCTGATTTTCTAGCTCTTCCTAGAATCTCAAAATTCTTCATGGTCTCTTCTGTGATTAGTTATGGAGCTCCTAATCTGGAGTTTTCACTCATCTAGTTTGAAAAAAATTATAACAATAAAATATATAATAGATGTATTAAAACAAACTGATTTTGGTTTGTAATTCAGTGACAAACTCCTTGGGTTGTGGTGAAGCCAGATGCTTTCCTTAGCACCTGCCCATCGTCTCCCTCCAAATAAACTTGGTAAAATGAGAGGGAAGAGATTACAGCGGATACTGCTAATATTTGAAGCCCTTTATCATTCATTGGTGGCATAGCTGATATAGAAGAGTTACCCAGGTCATAGAAACCACTGTAAAATAGGCCTTATCATCATTCATTCATTCATTCTTTAACAAATATTTGAGAACTTATAGCTCTTTCTGTACCTTACAAAACTTTATAATATCATTCTAGGATCATCTGCTAGGTACCAGGGAGATTATAGAAATGAATATAAGCAACTAAAGTATTAGGAAGTAGAAATAAGTGCTATAAATGAGATTTAAACATAAAACTATAAGAATTCAGTTTGAAGATAATCTCTTGGGATTGGTAAATGAGAAATAATGGTAGGATGAGACTTGTACTGAATCAGGAAGTTCGAGTAGGATTTTGACAGCAATAACTAGGTTAGTGTTTTCTATTTTATTCTATGCCACTTCTTACAAGTATGAATAAGGTATGTCATGTCAGGGGCCTGGGGTATGTAAAAGGTTTGGAAAAACCAATGAGGAGTATGATAGGGTGCCAAAAAGAAATTAACAAAATGATTGGCCTCTATGGTAAGCTCCCAATGTGACATGTATTTATAATGTACCCAATTTATAATGTACCCATACCCTATTCGGAGTATGTTTTGCCAATGCACTGAAAGTTCATATGCACATTACCATCTTCTTAAATAAAATGGGGATAGCAACTATATCATACCTATCTCATAGCACTGTTGTGTAACCTATTAGTAAATGTGGGATGATTTATGATTGCTGATTTTAATAAGTAACCAAGAATATGTAAGTTCTAGCTATTGCATACCTTAAGTCAATTATCACTTGCTAGCAGAAGTCCCCCCCCCCATTTTTTTTCCTTTTTTGGGAACATATGTAGACTTATATATTGTACAGTGAAATGAACAAAGTGGCTGTGCTTCTATAGATGATTCACTTGGATTGATTTCAAGAAAGAGACCACATATCAAGTATCAACCAAAAATATCTTTGTCCCAAAATATTGGCAAAAGTGTTCTTTTCAGTCTCATTTGAAAATATAAAATGAGTTTGTAAGATTTGGAGATATTAACCATTTTCAGAGTACCAGAGCACTAGTAATTGAACCAAATAATGCAGTGGTTTTGACTACCACCCAAAGAAGAAGCATACTACACAAATAGGAGTGTATATACATATAAAGAAATGAAAAGTTATGGAAATAAAACATCTTTATTACAAACCCTAGTAATTGTTATTCTACTTCCTTCTTTTTCTAACATGGTTCATTGTCTTTTAAATCTTTCATAATCTTGCATATCACACTGATGAACCACAACTGCACTTTGTAAAATATCAGTTATTAGAAGATTTTAAAGTATAGTTTTTTTTTAAATGTTTATTTTTTAGTTGTAGGTGACAGAATATCTTTATTTTATTTTTATGTGTTGCTGAGGATCGAACCCAGTGCCTTATGCGTGCTAGGCAAGCACGCTACCACTGCGCCATAATCCCAGCCCCTAAAGTATAGTTTTTATGTAGTATAAATTTTCACAATCATGTTTTGTGACCACTAGCTTAAAATATTTTTCTCTTCTATTAATCAGGTATCAACATGGTTTTTCACCACCTTTTCTGTCTCAGGACTGAAGGACAAAATCCACCATGTGGACAGCCTGCACCAGCTATTTTCTGCCATATCACCAGAACAGATTGACTTTCCTCCCTTTGTCCTTGAATATGATGCCAGGGTAAGTACCTCTAGTTCTTACGCCTTGTATATTAAATATCTATACAGCTGTTTCTATGATCACAATATCCTATCATTAGAAGATATTGATATAGCATAATATGTTTTAATAAGCTTGATAATATCACTAAATATTCTCTTCCTACAATAATTTGAGGAAAAGTCTTTGTCCCAAGAGGGTTTTTTTCCAGATAAACATTGCAGTGGGAGATTTTTCTGCTCCGAGTTTGAAGCCACCCCTTGGTACTTTTGTCAGTTTTCTACCACATTTGAGACAAGTACCTCTACCTAATTTTCTTAAGACTGAATGACTTTTCAGCTATATGACCAGTCAGAATTAGTAGTTGTCTACTTTCAGCAATAATATAAATCAAATAGCTTATCTTAGTAGTCTTTACCCAGCTAAAACTTTTATTTTTCTAAAAGTTGGTGTAATATTTTTAAGAGCATCTATCAGTTATATTGTTATTTATAGGTGCATTTATAGATCCGTTACTCAAGTGCTAAAGGGCTACTCTTGAATTTCACCAAAATTCCATTCCATTGTGTTAATTCACAATCTTACCTCACTAATTAGGAAAAAAAAAAAAAGTAACATGCTTGGCCAGAAGCTCTTCAAGCTCATTGTTTAACTGTTGCTGATTATATATCTTTATGCATGAACCAGAGAATATATTTAATAATTATATTAAGTTTGAAATGATGTATTCTCCCCTAATTATTATGCTACATGCATATAGTCAAATAAAAATCCTTTAACATATTTTCTTTCCAACATTTCTCTAACGTTAGCTGTGATTTCTGTTCCCCTTATGTGAAGAGCAGAGTGTTTAATATGTTCTAATAGCTAATAAAATTTCATGTTTGGATGTTGCAGAGAAAGAATTTGTAATTGGAACAGCTGGATCATAAATACAAAGATTGTTGAATATATGGTAGGAGAAAAAAAAGTATCACTTTGTATTTAGAACGGATTATTGGAGTAAAAAGTAGCCTTATTGTTAAGCTTTGAACTATACTCAGTCTTCTTTCTTTTTTAAGTTTTATTTATTTATTTATTCTACTTAGATATACATGATAGCAGAATGCATTTTGATTTATTGTACCCATATGAAGCACAACTCTTTCTCTGGTTGTATGTGATGTAGAATCACAACATACCTGCAGTCATACAAAAAGCTAGGGCTGTGATGTCCATCATATTCCACCATCTTTACTGTCCCCATGCCCCCTCCCCCCTCCCACCCCTGTGACCAAAGTTCCTCCATTCTTCCTATGTCCTCCCCACATTATGGATCAGAATCCACTTATCAGAGAGAACATTCAGCATTTGGTTTTTTGAGATTGGCTTACTTCACTTAGCATGATATTCTTCAACTCCATCCATTTACCTGCAAATGCCATAATTTTATTTTCTTTTATTGCTGAGTGATATTCCATTGTGTATATATACCAGTTTCTTTATATTCAGTCTTCTTAATAACAGTAAATATGAAAGACACTAAGGAACATTTTTTTTTTTTAAATATTTTTTTAGTTGTAGGTGAACAGAATATCTTTATTTTATTTTTATGTGGTGCTGAGAATCGAACCCAGTGCCTCTCGCGTGCTAGGCGAGCACGCTACCACTGCGCCATAACCCCAGCCCCACTAAGGAACATTTTAATAGCAAAAATTTGGAATGACAATTTAAAGGTAGTGTCTGGATTTATGATTTATTTTCTGGGGTAGAAACATACAAGTTGAATATTTGGTTAGAAAACCTTAAGGACTGTTTATTTAAGGCCTAAGCACTTTCTTTATTCTTAAGGGTCTATAAAGTAAGTTTTTATTAAATACCAGTTATAACTCTACCACACTCAAATTTGGTGTTTTTCTGGTTTGGTTTGGATGTTTTTTTAGTTTTCTGTTATTTTTTGGTACATCAAATACAGGTAGAGTATGATTAATTAAAATTAAATATTATAACTATCAATTGACTTATTAGGTCATTTGTATACTGAGGCCAAAGAGATGCATAAAATGGGGAAGAAGCCAAACAGGGTATCAGGAGATGATGAGGAAAGGGCAGGCAGAAGGTGGATCACTAGATACTGGAACTTTACACATTATGTTGCAGGACTTGGCTTAGTCAGTGGAGAGTGTTCTACAAGGAAAAACTGTTGCATTTCTGTTTAGAAAGATGAGTACAGAAACAGCAGAGAGAGCAAGTAAAGAGGAAAATAGACAAGGAGATCTGAGTCTATTAGTGAAGCCAGAGGAAAAACAGAACTAGAGTGAGGGTAGTGGTAGTGGAGATTCAAATATTTTAGAAATAGACAGTAGAAAATAAAATCTGCAGCATTTGGTAAGTAGTCACTACAGGTGAAGCAAAAAGTAAATGATTAGGAGTCTTGATGTGTGGTGCTGCCATTACCCCAGAGAATCAATATGAAGCAAAAGCAGTAAGGGAGTGGGTGGAAGGGACAGGAAATATGTTATTCTATAACACATTAGGTTTAAGATGCTCCATGGGGCATTGAGATGAAATACAAGTAGGTCGTTGGATGTTGACTTGTAAGGAAACGTGTTCCCGTAGTGAATGGGAAGAATTAAAAAGTAGGGCTGAACCTAATTAAAATTAATAAATTAAAAATTTTAAAAAACAGACTGAAGAAAAGAAACGAGTATAGAGTTGATTTATTTTATTTCCATGTTCAGTTGTGCCTTGCATATAGTAGGTTCTTTATAGAGTGCAGCAGTGAAATCGTGGTGATTATAGGCTTAGAAAAATTCCATTTCTGGGATTTTCATGACTTTGAAGAGTGACACAAATTCTATAGGATTGAAAGAGACCTTTCAAGGTAATTAAAAGGTAATTTTTATCTGGGTAAAAATAATACTGAAACCACTTCAGAAAAGGGGCTAGTCGGTAATTTTATAAATATAGTCAGAGAGTATACAGTTTTACCTACCAACAATTTTTTTAAATTTGTAGGATTATTTCCAGAAATAGAGAAAATATTTGATTTTTCCACTGTCCCTTGTGAGATTAACATGAGTTCTAATTTGTGGCCTTACATATAGACTTATCTTCTTAATGTACTGCAGTTCAACATGGATATGAGAAACCCAAGGAAAGTATGGTGATAGAATAGAATGGAGAACTCCTAAAGTCAGTCAGTGAACTATTTGTTTTCAGATGAATTTCAGAAAAGACTTCTTTCTTCAGGGCTTGTCTCTCTAATCATAGCTTTTATGCATATTGAAGAAGCAGGATTGACTACTGACAGATCTTGATAGGGACTACTAAAATGAAAAAGATTTTATTTCAAGTTTCCAGATATGTAGCTAGTCCTAGAGTTTGTCTGCTTAAGTCATTGTCTTTTTTTAAATACCTGGTCATATTTATAATCAGAAATGTTTTCTTACTTGTTTTCCTGGTTATAGCACCAGTATCGGTTTCTATTCTATAATTATAGTGGAAATATACAGTGAAGAAATCTGTTTCCATTTTGCTTCTCATTGTTCATTTCTAACTATTGTTAAACATTAATGCCAAATATTTTGTTTATGTTTTATTGAAAAATAAGTTCATTGTCAAAGAAATACTTTTCTTAAAAATGAGAAAACAAACTTAAGTGTCATTAAATCTCATCTAGGATCCTCCTACCATAAAGTTAACTTGTGTTAGTTTTTATTAAGATAAAATTAGCTAAAGTGGGGGCCAAACATTTTCTCCTTACTCTGGTTTGTTGCTTTTTACATTTGACATTAAAGTTCTGGCATTTAATTCTTCATTTTGAGCTGGAAATAAATCCCCTGAGAACTATAATTGTTACAAGTTTTGCCACTTGGGTATGTCATGAAGAAGATGCACTTCTGCCCAGCATTATAGTTACTAAATTCCTCAGAGATAATTTTGCTGTTGTTTCATAACTGTGTTAAGATTTGGCATGCAATGAGACAGCACAGTCTAACAGAAAAGAATCTGCATGTTATATTCAAGTAGATTTGGGTTTAGATCCAGGCTTTGCTGGTTACTGGCAGGTGACTAGGTGAATTACGTGGTCTGCATGATCATTTTACTCTTGTGTGAAAGGAGGAGGATGTCTACTGCGTGGCACTATATGGGGATTTAAAATGATAGTGAAAACCCATGTTTGGCATACAAAATATTCAATAAGTGGTGTTGTTAAAGCATATCATCATTTTATTGCTTCTGTTTATTTTACATGAACTCTGACTCACTCCCCTGGGACTACTCTAATGGCTCAGGGTCTGCTCAGTGCCAGACCGTACTAGACATTTTACACACCCTATCTTGTTGACTATACATTTCTTCCTTTCACATTTCCAGTGAAATTGGTCTTGTTACTTATTGTTCTTGTCTGTGTTTCTTTCCACAGGAAAATGGGCCTTACTACACATCTTACCCCCCATCACCAGATTTGTGACCTGCCATCTTCTAGTGCTTCTTGATTCCAAGGACGCCACTTCTTCCACAATTCGCTACCTATTAAAGTGATGTTCATTTTTGCTGTACAGATCCAGAGAGCCTTTTGTCCCCACCTCTCTGGTATTTTTTTATTGACTATATATTTTCTGGCACATAAGCAATCTAAAAATGGTAGGCCATTCTGAACTGCACACATTTTAAATTTGTATATTTGTATCAAATGGAAATGTTCATTTTTAGAGTGTTGTTAATAGGAATCGGGGAGCAACCTTTGAGTATCTTCAGTTTCCTGAAGGACACCGGATTCTCCATTACATAAGCCACCAATAATGTTCATGTTTTCTCTTAAACATTGCACGCTTCCTTTGTGTATTTAAATATTTCTTGAAATATATATGACCAATGTATGATGACTGGATGCATTGTTTGCTTCAGATCCTGCTGGTAATACCACTTATATTTTATATTTATATTTTATACCATTTATATTATGTGGGACCAAGAATGTGGAAATGTGTGTGCTGAAAAACATAAACATCCTTAGCAAAATGTAGGACTTGCAAATTTACTACGTAAGTTAAGAGTAAGATTTAAGTACTATGGTTCCTTGGTTTATTCAATTTGGGAAGATTGCCACTGTTTTAACGGTAAAGGGAAACAAGAAGACTGTATCTTCAGTCTATTTCCAGTAATCATGGATTATTTGATCTTATTCAAAAAGAGTGCACCTGCATCCCAAGACTTCATCACTCAACCCTCGAAGAGTGTGCTGTTTTTCCAGAGTCACAAAGGATTTTGTTTGGCTCAGTGTCTCTTGAGTTGCCTATGTAAACAATGGAGGAAGTGTATTGTGGTAAACAAGTCCAGGAACCTACTCATTGGCTTTTTACCAGACCACTTTTGCCACTCGGGCTTTATTTGTGCCTTAACTTATTAGTAAAAGGATTATGCTACCTACCTCACAGAGGTATGAAGAAGGTAGCATTTGGAAAGAACTTGGAGTCTTTGGATGAAAAATGTTGAGGGAGTTTGTGTGGTGGGGTGCCTTCAGCTAGTTTTTAAGTGGGAATAAATATACTTGAGGGAATGCTACAAGGCACCCCTCTAGTCTTTACCACCTTTGGAGTGATATTCTTTTCATGGGGGACGAGAACAGTTAGTGCAGTCCTGATGACTGCCTTCCTGCTTTGTCCACAATTTCCTCTGGCCTTCTCCTGTCCCAGTGCTGCACTTTAACAGGAGACATCTGTTAGCCATTAGAAGGATTTCTTCTTGAATTAAGGCCAAACCATTTTCATTTCCATCTGGGTGTCTTCATACTCCTTTTGATTCCTACACCCACCCATCCCCATCTCCCTCACCCCATCATGTACATTTGCAGTTCAGAGAAGACAAAGTAGAACCCGTCTGTTCTAATGTGTTCAGGATCAGTGCTTTTAAGCATTCCATTCCCCTTTGCCCACACTTATTTCAATGGAGATAAAAGAAACACTTCATTTATGGTAGGAAAATCCACTGTATTTGTGTTACTCCCATCCTGTGTTTTCCCATGTAAACAACAAGAAGCTTCACATTTCTTGGATAAATATTCTTTTACATATACTGGACACATTTGCTTTGTGTAAGACATCACATCCACTTGTTCCTCATATGTGCTTACATGTTAAGGACTTCCTGGTATGTTCCCTAGGTCATCAGCTCCAGGAAGCAAGTCAGAATTCTGATGTTAAGCTTCCTCTCAAACAGTCCACTTTTAACCCCTTGAGCCTTAAAATCTGGAATTTTTAACTTCATCTTCTATAGTCAACTATTGGATAATATCTGAGTTATCCTTTTCAGTGGGAGCAGCTATAAAAATATGCCAGCTTTTCTTTCTTAAAAGCGTACTTGGCTACCTCAACTGGCCCAGACTATTATTGTTATAAATAATACAGATTGTAGCTAATTTGCCATTTGAAAGGAAGCAAATTTATATATACAATTTTGTGTAGGCAGTAATTCTGAAAGAACTTTCCTTTGCTTTATTCATACCCATGTATTAGCATTTAGCAACACAAGATTTTCTGCTGAGATTCTAGTGCAGTTGATATATTAAGCTATAAAAGGACTACACACATCAATAGTATTTCATAATTTAATGATGACTACAGAAACATAAGGGCCACCACTTCTCCGTGGAACTAAATATTACCTGGGACCAAGTTTATTCTTTTATAGTTGTTGAAAGTGTTATATAATGAAGTTGTTTCCTAGAGGGAAAGCAGTGACCTTGATACTGAAATGATTAACGTGCATGCGTGTGTGTGTGTGTGTGTGTACACACACATATATGCTTTTGTCAAAAAGTTGGATATCCAGGACAACATGCCATTTTCAAGGACATCTTACAGGATAAAGGAGTGACTGGGTGGAGATGACCACTAACATCTGAGGTTAATACAAACCACCACCAAGTGCTTAGTTCAATTATGCTTTGGTTATGCCAAAAGCTAGTTGAATTGCTAAAGATACAATTTACAAAATACTAATTTATTAATTCATGTAAGGCATAATACAATTTTTAGAACAAGTATATTTCTTGCTTTAGCATATATTTGAGTTCTTAATTCACCCACATTCAAGTTTCTGGATAGGGAAAATGATCTCTTGAGAAGCATAGTCCTTATTAGACTATTATGGGTGAGTGGTTCTGATTCTAAAGACTTTCTTTCCTTTAATGTATAACTGATTTCATTGATGCTTTATTATATTTCATTTTTCAAAGGAATCTATGGTATTTTGAGAGTAATCAACAGGAAGTTATAGAATATTTTTGGCAAAAAAAAATGGATATGTATTCTTTTTTTTAATGGTGCTGGAGATCAATCCAGGGTCTCATGCATGCCAGGCAAGTGCTATGTGCTCTACCACTGAGTTACGTCCCCACTGCTGGATATGATTTTTTTAATCAAATTTCAGAAGTCTTAAAGGAATAAGATGGATACATATATCATCACTCGAGTATAAAACCACAGTCTGTTTCTTCCTGTTTTTTTTATTTGCTTAGATATTGTTTAATGAATTCAAGCTATAGATAACAATTTAGTCTTTGCCTTGCAACAGTTAATAGAAAAGTGATAAAATGGTAGTATTCAGCATAAGGTAAAAATCACTTAGTGTTCCCCCAATACATTGTCTGTGTTTATATGTGTACAGAATATAAATTGCTTAATATATGAATAGAAAATAGAATTTGAAGTACAGGATACTGAAGAACTGTATAGTTCTAGGAACAGTGGATTAATTGTATTAAGGACCCAAAGCACTCTAAGATAACCTCTAAATGCCTTTAAAATTGGAGTTGGTCAGGTAAGTTTCCCATTGGAATTCTCTTAATTTGTTGTCATCATAATTAATAAGTAGTAGAGTGTTTTATCTACACGCACTAATGCAGCCTCATAGCTATGACTAACTCTTGGTTTATGATTACCTGAGATCCTGAAGGAGAAAAAGAGGATCCTACCTTGTCTTTGTCACTTTGGGTGAATACTATAAACTGGGTGGCTTAAACAACAGACATGTACTTGGAGGTTAGGAAGCCTTGGGGTCAATGTACCATCCAATTTGGTTCCCAAAGAGGGCCCTCTTCCTGGTTTGCAGATGGTCTCCTTCCTGTACCTTTATGTAGCAGAGAAAGAGATCATCACTTGCCTATCTCTTCTTTTAAAGATGCTAATATCATTCATGAGGGCTTTACCCTATGACATAGTTACCTCCTAAAGGCCCTACCTACACATACCATCACTGAGAATTAGAGCTTCAACATATGAGTGGGGCAATAGGGCAGGGCCCAGATACTCAGTCCACAACACATCTAGAGACTAGATTATATTATAAACCCAGAGATGATAAAGATCACTTAGTAGGCCTAAACAGATATTTACATATGCATATGCACACACATACATATACATAATCTGCTTTGCTTTGTAGTCTTTGAATATGACATCTGTAGTCAATATGTAAAGATATGGAACAACAAATAAAATAGTTAAAGTTTTGATTCTTACCTAACTAACTCTTAACCAAGTTATGCAGATTAGACATTGGTGGCTCTCATGAAAAGTATTTTCTACATTAGCAAGACTAGCATCTTTGAATCTTTTAAGTCCATCTTGTCTTAAATGTACAGGGCCACTGGATTCAAGAACAAAATTGCCAGGCACGGTGGCACATGCCTGTAATAGCAGCACTTTGGGAGGCCAAGACTGGAGAATTGAGAGTTCAAAGCCAGCCTTAGCAATGGCAAGGCATTAAGCAACTCAGTGAGACCCTGTCTCTTAAATACAAAATAGGGCTGGGGATGTAGCTCGGTGGTCAAGTACCCCCAAGTTCAATTCCCGGTACAAAAAAAAAAAAAAATCAGTATTCTCTAGGTGAATTACACTAACAAAATCATAACTACTAAATATGATCTGATATTTTGTCAAACAGTAAAACTAATATTTTGTATGCACAATCACACTTTTTTTGTAATGCATTTTGTTAATGTAAGCACGTAGTTATATAAACTGAGCTATGACTCTGTTAGACCAGATATCATATGTGCTAAAGCATTTTAAGAGCTTAACGTATATAAATGATTTGAATTGCTCTTGGACAAAGGAAACCTAAAAATGACTTAATTGTCAGAATCCTAAAATTTGTTTATTCAAAATCCAGCAAGGTGTTATGAATACTTTGTATATAAAAAGAAATTTTTGTCTAAATAAACTTGAAATTAGACCGCTTTCAGAGAGGGCTCTACTGTATGCAAATAAAGCCTATGAAGAGCCAATAATGAAAATAATGTTTATACTGAAACCAGGGAAGGACATTCTGTTTTGGCTATTTACACTAGGCCATTCTCTAATCACCAAAGTTAACCTAAAGAGTGATAGAGAACATTATTGTCAGCGTTCTCCATAGAAATCTACACTAATGCTCCTCAAACTTCAATGTGCAGATGTTAATTCAGCCAGGGGTATTGTTAAATTGCAGATACTTAGTTTCTAACAAGCTCTCAGGTGAAATTGATACTCCCGATTCCCAGCCCACACTTAAGAGTAAAAGCCTAGACTATTTAACTTCCATACTATTTTCCCCATTGCGGAGAAAGAAACCAGAACTATCATTTTAATACTTTCTGTAGACCAGGCACTTTCATGCTCATTATTTCTTTGAGTACTCCTGTGAGTCCTGAGAGGTAGGTAGTAATGGAAGTTAGTGACCTGCTGAAGGTCACACATGCAAGCAACACAGACTGGGGCAGTGTTTCTCAAACTGGTATAATGCACATCCCCTTGAAATAAAAGGGAAAATCTCTTAGCTCCCCAGTTTTCACTTGTTATATTTATTATCTGAATTAGATGTATTAACGTAGGTATAAACTAAGCATAAATGCAGAAGTATAAAATCAAAACAAGTTTGCAGATTAAAAATAGGCAAAACTTTTTAAAAGACAGTCAAATTTAGAAGAATGTTAATTATTATGGATGGTTTTGTTTCGCCACATCATTCCTAACATAGTTATAATACTGAGTACTATAGTACAGGTTCACTTGAGCATGCATGTCCTGCCATGTGTTGTGTGTGACTTTGTTCTCTCCCTTTTTTCTCTTCAGACTATTTTGTGCATTCAGCACATAGTGATATAATTTGGTCTTCATCTAGCATGAGTGTATCATTTCCCTGTTATGTCAGGCAATGTTCTCCATGCGCTTCCACGACTAACGCGGAAGTGAGCTTTCTTTAATGTGGAAGTAAATATAAATGCAAGCCTAGGCACTGAAATATCCTGGCAGCTGGGCATGGTGGCGCATGCCTGTAATCCCAGCACTTTGAGAGGCTGAGACAGGAGAATCGCGAGTTCGAAACCAGCCTCAGCAACGGTGAGGCACCAAGCAACTCAGTGAGAACCTGTCTCTACATTAAAAAAAAAATACAATAGGGCTGGGGATGTGGCTCAGTGGTCGAGTACCCCTGAGTTCAATCCCCAGTACCAAAAACAAGAAAGAAATATCCTGGCAATATTTGGTTTTAAGACAATTATCCAGATAATTCAGGACATGAATATTGGTTATCTTAAATGTTTCATCAACATGAAAAATACATAATTCTCATAGTCAAAGCATGGGTACTCCACCCCCAACATGCACACAAACACACTCTACAAGGATTTTTAACAGCTTTCACTTTAAGAAGCAACAATTTAATGATTAGTAGCATTGGTGCTTTGGCTTCTCACATACCCAAGTTCAGAACTTGGGCATGTTTCTCAACCTCTCTGAACCTCAGCATTTCCATGTGTTAAATAGGAGTGGTAATACCCATTGAGTGATTCGGAGGAATGCATGCAATAATGTCCCTTAAGCATAGTATTTATAAATGGCAGTTACTACTGCTTGTATTAGAAATATCATATCATTAGCTTAACATTGAGGATTTGCTGTTTGCCTCAAATTTTGCTAAGTGTGCTCATGCGTGCTTGTCTCTCTCTCCCCCCATATGTATATACATATATATGTATATATATGTATGTATGTATGCATATATATTTCTTACGTATTGAGTTGTAGCATCGATTCAAATCCAAATCTGATACCAAATCTCATACTCTTATAAAAATAATTATAGATTATCAATGTAAGTTGCTTATTTTAAGATTTAATCTTAAATTATTTTCTTAAAAATATTTATTATAAAAATCAATGTTTCTGTAGAGAGGAAATGACTCCTTCCTTTTAATGATTTGTGATGTGCTAATACTTGTAATGATAAAAAATAAATTTCATTTAAAGGCTATCATGCTAGGCCATGGTACACTAAAATGCTATTATGACCATTAGGTTCAACTTGTACATTATTGTGCTCTTATAATTTTATGGTTATGTGAGATTCTTTTATGAGATAACATGAGATTCTCCCTGACTTGTAAAATAGCTTTTTCATGGTATTTCCCCCACAAATATTATTCTGATATTCCATGCCAGTTCAATGAAATAGTATGCATGCTTCAATTTTCATCTGTGAAGCATCTAAAAACAATTGTTTTGACTGTCCTTTAAAGTAGTTTGTACTACTGTTCTATCTTTTTTCTAGTTTTCTAAAATAAATTCTGGAGTTCTGAAAAATGAACAAACATGACTACAATGAACAAGCATAACTACCTGCAGGCTAAGTTGGTTGGTTTTTCTTTTTTCTGATATTTGGTGATGGGAAAAAATACCAGGAGAGAGTTGTAAGAGAATTTAAATTATTTATTAACAAAGATGATATATATCAAATTCAAATCCCCTACTTACTAAAAACATATTTGCACAAATTGCTTAAGTAGTGGAAACGCATGAAATATAAAGCTGTCATTGAATTTTGTTAATTCAGGAAGCTTTAAAATACTTCCTTTTTTATTTCCCTATATCCTAAGTAGTGGCATCATAATAATATTTGTTATGTAGATAACATTTCTTTTCCAATCCAGCTTCTTTTCCCTCTCTGTCAGGTCTTTAAGTTCAATGAATTCATGCCTCTTTGTATGTGTGGGTTATCAAGATAGAAGACTGGTTTTCTATCATAACCTTATCCCCTATCCCTGCATAAGAAGACTGGCATCACATTTATAAATAAGGCTCAGTTCTTGGTTTTCTTCATTTCATCAGTCTGTTATTCAACCTGAGTTGGTTTAACTTCAGTTATTTTCTTCTTTCTCTTATTGAATACAAATGAGACTGGGTTTGTTTATGACTTTTCCTTTACTATTTAGAATGATTTACTAATGGAATGATTTCTGATCTTTTGCCTCTTTAAAATCCAGAATTATTCTTTATTAATAGATATAGAAAGCATTTGACAATTTCATTGTCTTCATATTCAAAAACGTTGGTCTTTATATTTTGAAATGCTTATTATAAATTATTATATTTATTTTTAGTTGATGTGTAGGTGAGTTATGCTATCTGTGAATTTTACTTATTATAGTTTAGTAGGTATTAAGAAGTATTTGAAAGGAAGGGACATTGGTTCTCAAACTCCAAAACCACTGAACCCTCCTATTTTATAGATGAAGAAATGGAGGCCCAACAGGCATGTTGGACTAATAGCCATCCATATCATGTAGATTCTAACTAGATTCGGGATAACTGCACCAATGGAGCTCATTGTTGTAACTAGGTTTGCACATCTGTTTTTCAAACATATTAGTTATTTTTTTATACCTTGTGCTTGCTCAGCCAGGTTCCAAGGAAAAAGCAGAATTTAGCAACTAGCAGCAGAGTTGTTCAAGGACTGTGAAAGTGTTTTGAGCCCATGGCTAACATTAATTTACATTTAAACATTTGGGATTTTAATTTTTACCCAAATGTTCATTCACTGTCCTACCCCTTAAAGAAAAATTTCCCCTTACAGCAAAGTCAAAGGAGAAAGTAGCATCTTAAACCATCTTTTTGGCAGTTACTTTTTAAATAGTATTTTTAAATGCTGATCTGAATATGTTGAACTTATATCACAAAGAAACCTATACAAACTTAGGGAAGTGGTGGCCTATCAGGTACCAAATGTACTTCAGAAGAGGCTCTAAAATAAAATTATGGAAGCTCTTTCATAGGAGAAACTAAGTTCTTATTAGCCATAAAACTCATCCTGGGTTTTATGCCAGAAAAAAAAATTCTCTTTTAAAATTGTTCTTGGATCAAATGAGCAAGACCACATTACAGAGACACTATACTTTTTCCATACATTCAGAAAATAGTTACTAAGATTCTATCTATAGGTAAAAGTAACACTAGTTATTGTACCAAAGTGAAATTGCATAATGACTTAAACACAATAGAAATGTATTTCTCACCCAGGACCTAAATACTTGCTGCTAGTGAACAAGCAGCTCTTCTCCCAGTCCTTATTCAGAGACCTAAGCTCCTTCCATGTTTCGGTTCTACCATCTTCTATTGGGAGGCTCCCAAAGGATCCGTGCTTTTCTGCATCAAGCTGGCAGACAGAGAAGAACATGACAGATTTACATTGAAGGTTTTTGTGTGCAAAACCAGGAATTGACACCACTTCCATTCATATTCCATTGTGTAGAACTGGATAACATGGCTACATCTCACTGCAAGACTGGGAAGTAGGGAATGTGTCTGTGGGCCCAGGAAGAGGAGAACAGAGTTTGGTGCCAGCTTTCTACCATAATCAAGGCAGTCTGCTAGGGGCTAGAAACATAAAACTTTTATGAAAGATATATTCCAGCCAAGCAGAAACAAATTAACAATAAAAGCAACAGCCCATTAGAGACCATATTATCTCACAGAGAAGGGCACTGGCATATGATCACAGCTTTGCCTTGAACAAAATCCAATGGCGTTCCTCCGGATGTCTGTAAAATGAGGCTTCCATTTTCAGAATCCCTGTCTGTCATCAAATGTGCATATACTCTAAAGCAAACAATAAACGGACATCTATATACTCTTTACTGAATCTCATAATATCTTACTATTTAAGGTCTGTGAATCAGGAGCTGTGACTTGTTAGGAATGCTGACTCTTAGGCTCCAACCCAGAGCTGCAGAATCAGACAATGCATTTTTTTCAAAGGTCCTCTAGGTGATTTGCATCCTCATTAAAATTTGAGAGTCATTGGTGTCACCTTGCACTTACTAGCAATGTCATGGTAGATTGCTTAATCTCCTAGATCCACTTCATCTATAAAATGGGTATGGCCAAACATTGAGTATTTGGGTATCTTCAAGAGATAATGTTTATGCAAATGTTGAATAATGCCTAATAATTAAGCATTGGATTTTTTTGCATGGTGAGTACTTTTTAAAATAACTGTAAGAGCCTGCACGGTGGCTCAAGCCTGTAATCCCAGCACTTAGGGAGGCTGAGACAGGAGAATCGCGAGTTCAAAGCCAGCCTCAGCAATGGCGAGGCACTAAGCAACTCAGTGAGACCCTGTCTCTACATAAAAAAACACAAAATAGGGCTGGGGATGTGGCTCAGTGGTCGAATACCCCTGAGTTCAATCCCCAGTACCACAAAAATTAAAAAAATAAAATAAAATAAAATAACCGTAAGGAGATCAGCTTTTTTTCCTTTTCCTTTTTGGCTTTTTAAAGGTTTTTTGTTTTGTTTTGTTTTGTTTTTTTAAGCTAATAGATACTTGGCACATGCCTATAATTCCAGTGACTCAGGAGGCTGAGGTAAAAGGATGAAAAGTTCAAAGCCACCCTCGGCATAAATTTAGTGAGGCTTTAAGCAACTTAGAGAGACCCTGTCTCAAAATAAAAAATAAAAAGACTTGAGAAAGTGCCTCAGTGGTTACATGCCCTGTGTTCAACCCCCAGTACCAGAAAAAAAAAAGTTGGGCTGGGGTGTGGCTCAGCGGTAGAGCACTTGCCTAGCATGCATGAGGCCTGGGTTCGATTCTCAGCACCACATATAAATAAATAAAAAATAAAGGTCCATTGACAACTAAAAATATTTTTAAAAATTTTTTTAAAAAGTTAATATGTACATTATAGGAAACAGAAAAAAATACAAGAAGTAAAGAACACAGTGGGCCTGGTCATGAGCAGCTTAGTTGGGTGTGTCCTAGGTCCTGCATATACCCACATAGCATCCCATTTTGTGTGATTGAGATCATAGTATATATCATGCTTTTCCACACATCGAGAATAGTTACCAACTCAAAATCTCACAGCTGCATGAGTATTTCTGATGACCAAGAATGCACTACACCAACTCGGTCTATTAGGAAACAGATTATAAATTATAATCCTGTCTTTGTTGGGGACAGAAAAGGCAACAGGACTCTACATAGACATATTGGCAGTTACAACTGAAATACTGCATTTATTTAATGTTCAATTTTAAATGATACATAAAGCAACATTTCACAAAACATAATGTTTCTAATAGAGTTTATCATCAGATTTCTACTACTAAAACATTAGTAAGAAAGCATGTTCCCAGCAAATTGAGGTATTCCCCTTGTATAGCCAGAAGATGCACACACACCAATAGCTTGCATCAAATGTGAATCTGAGCTCTTGTTCCCATCCAGAAGATGCAGCTTTTTAAACTGTAACGATTTGAACTCATCCTCTTTTAACCCTTACTATTATTTACATCTGGTTTTAGCCCATTGAAATGGTAGGGAGGATTGTAATTTATATGATTTAGCCTTTGTTCTTTGGAGATGAGTAAGCACAGGAAAAATAAGCTTTTCCAAAGTCAGAAAATGGCATTTGTCCAAATAATTCCTAATATAGATAGCACCGTACTTCAATCAATGTTATAAACTTTAAAATGTACACAGAAACAACCTAATTTGCTGAACCTTGAGGGACACTAACGACTTAATGGACTATATTCATAATATGTGTAATACCTCAATTAACAGAAATGGGTGAAACAGGATATTTATAGATCTGATAATTTTGTGTAATCAGAAAACAATCTAGTTTTCTACTTCATTGAGAAAGTGCTATAATATTATAATCTTTGTGTCTCATTTAGTAAACATAACATATGTATTTAATGTTTGTTATCACTCACATGGATGGCATAAACAAGCATTGGTTTCCATACTCATATCAGATAAAGTGAACTTCAAGCCAGAGTTAGTCAGAAAGTATTAAGGACATTTCACACTCCTTAAGAGAATTATACATCAACAAGACATAACAATCATAAATATTTATGCCCCAAACAATGGAGCATCTACATACATCAAACAAACCCTTCTTAATTTCAAGAATCAAATACACCACAACACAATAATACTGGGTAACTTCAACACACCCTCTCACTACTGGATACATCTTCCAAACAAATACTAAACAAAGAAACTATAGAATGAATAATACAATCAATAATTTGGACTTAATGGACATATATTGAATATTTCATCCATCAATGAGTGAATATGCTTTCTTCTCAGCAGCACATGGATCTGTCTCTAAAATAGACCATATTTTATGCCACAAAGCTACTCTTAACAATACAAAAAAATAGAGATACTACCCTGCATTCTATTAGACCATAATGGAATGAAATTAGAAATCAACGACAAAAAATAGAAGCTACTTCAACACCAGGAGACTAAATAATATGCTATTGAATGAGGAATGGATAGCAGAAGAAATCAGAGATGAAATTAAAAGTACTTAGAGGTAAATAAAGAACACTGATAAATATATCATAATTTCTGGGACCCTATGAAGGCAGTGCTAAAAGGAAAATTCATTGCATGGAGCCCACTCATTAAAATAGAAAGTCAATGAATAAATGACCTAACATTACATCTCAAAGTCCTAGAAAAAGAAGAGTAAATCAACACCAAAAGCAGTAAAAGGTCTGGGGCTGTTGCTCAGTGGCAGAGTTCTTGCCTAGCTCATGTGAGGTACTGGGTTCAATCCTTAGTACCACGTAAACAAATAAAGGCATTCTGTCCATCTACAACTACAAATTTTTTTTTAATTTAATAAAAAACAGAAGACTGAAAATCATTAAAATCAGAGCTGAAATCAATGAAATTGAAACAAAAGAAACAATTCTTTTGTTAACAAAATTAACAAAAGGCTGGTGCTTTGAAAAAATGAAATTGATAAACCCTTAGCCATACTAATGAAGAGAAAGAGAGAGAAAACTCAAATTACTAAAATTTGTGAGGAAAAAGGACTATCACAACAGACACTACTGAAATACAGAAAATAATTAGAAACTATTTTGAAAATTTATACTCCAATAAAATAGAAAATTCCAAAGACATAGACAAATTTCTAGAGACATTTGACCTACCCAAACTAAATCAGGAGGACATACACAATTTAAACAGATCAATTTCAAGCAATGAAATAGAACACACCATCAAAACCCTACCAACCAAGAAAAGCTCAGGACCAGACAGATTCTTAGCCGAGTTCTACAAGACCTTCAAAGAACTAACACCAATACTCCTCAAATTATTCCATGAAATAGAAAAAGAGAGAACCCTTCTGAACTCATTCTATGAAGCTAGTATCACCCTGATACCAAAATCAGACAAAGACACATCAAGGAAAGAAAACTTCAGACCAATATCCCTGATGAACATAGATGTAAAAATTCTCAATAAAATTCTGGCAAATTGCATACAAAAATATATTAAAAAGATAGTGCACTACAATTAAGTGGGGTTCATTGCAAAGATGCAAGGTTGATCCAACATACAGAAATCAATAAATGTAATTCATCACATCAATAGACTTAAAAACAAGAATCATATGATCATCTAAATTCATAAAAAGCATCTGACAAAATACAGCACCCCTGCATGTTCAAAACAGTAGAAAAACTAGGGATAGTAGGAACATACCTCAATATTGTAAAAGCTGTATATGCTAAGCCCAAGGCCAGCATTCTAAGTGGAGAAAAATTGAAAGCATTCCCTCTTAAAAACTGGAACAAGACAAAGATGTCCTCTATCACCACTTCTTTTCAACATAGTTCAACACTTCTATTCAACTCTAGCCAGAGCAATTAGGCAAAAGAAAGAAAGGACTACAAATAGGAAAAGAACTCAAACTATCATTGTTTTCCAATGACATGATTCTATGTTTAGATTCCAAAAAATTCCACCAGAAAACTTCTAGAACTAACAAATGAATTCAGCAAAGTAGCAGAATATAAAATCAACATCCATAGATCAAACATGCTCCTATACATCAGTGAGGAATCCACTGAAAGAGAAATTAGGAAAACTATCCCATTCACAATAGCCTCAAAAAGTAAAATACTACTTGGGAATCAATCTAACAAAAGAGGTGAAAGACCTCTACAATGAAAACTACAGACACTAAAGAAAGAAACTGAAAAAGACCTTAAAAGATGGAAAGATCTCCCATGCTCTTGAAGATAGAATTAACATTGCCAAAATGGCTATACTACCAAAAGCACTATACAGATTTAATGCAATTTCTATTAAAATCCCAATGACATTCTTCATAGAAATAGAAAAGGCAATCATGAAATTAATTTGGAAAAATAGAGGTATTTTGGATTAGGCAGAGGGGAGTAAAGAGAGGAATAGAGGTACAGGTAGGAAGGATAATAGAATGATTCAGAGATTATTGCCCTATGCAAATATGTGATTACATGACCAGTGTGATTCTACATTATGTACAACCAGAAGAATGAGAAGCTCTACTCCATTTATGTATAATGTGTCAAAATGCATTCTACTGTCATGTATAACTAATTAGAACAAATACAAAAATAGCATACTGGAAAAGTCACTTAAAAATAAGATTAATGTTTGTTTTATATAATGCTTTAGAAAGCACATCCAGACCTTTTGGTGCTTCAAGCTCATCATTTGCACACTGTTTCTCTTCATTATATGTGGTCAGTGTAGGAGGTTCTCAGAGAGAGGATAGAATCTTTACTGCTTTGCAAAGACAACCTGGGACTCTGGAGAATCTTTAAAATATCTTCCCAGCATCAGCTTACTAGACTTATACCTCTTTCTCTTAAAGTAACTTATAACTTTTAAGTTCCAGTTTAAGGTATGTTTAGAGGTATTTGGGTTGATTTACTTTAAGCTCATCAGATTCTTTAAACTTGGGAAAGAAAGAGGAAAGCATTCTAATGGCTTTCACTCAAGGAAAGGAGCAAAGCAAGCACCATTCACATTTGAGTTCACACAGCCACTAGGCCCTCAATTTAGCAGAATTGTTGAATTATGCCATGTTAGAATCAATGGCAGGTTTGCAAATGAAGAGGAAACTCTTTTCTGTACCCAAGTCAAAATGTGTATATATACTCATATACATTCAGACTTTTCAATGCATAGAGAAAGCAACTTAAAGTTTAGAAAGTGGAGGATGGCATGCTCCATGGCAGTTTTCTTTGTATTGCACTTACACAAGACTAGAACTAAGAGGTGCTCAGTGTTTCCTTATTGAATCCAGTCTTTCTGGTGTAGGAAACCCAATTTTTAGCCTCACTTAAGTCCCAGGGGAGTTATGCAAGAAGTGGGAAAGAAGTCCTTTCTTAGTTCTTAGGCTGGGATGATACAGTATAAGGACACTCTGCAACTGATTTTGTTTGTTGCTTTGTTGCATTTCTGTGATTAGAATTTCTTATGGCCCATACCAAAATTAAATAATAATACCATAATTCTACACTATATTCTCTTTGGATATAAAGACTCCTATGAGTTATGCCTCTTTCTATTCTAATCCTATATAGCATATCCTTTGTGGATATATTCACTTTGATTTTTCTCTTTCCTTTTATAGTAGCTTTGTTGAGATGTAATTTCATGTATAATAAAATTCATCCATTTAGAATGTATAGTTCAGTGGTCTTCAGTATACTCAAGAGTTGTGCAACCATGACCACAATCTACTTTTAGAACATTTTCAATATCCTAAAAGAGGGGCTGGGGTTGTGGCTCAGTGGTAGGGTCCTTGCATAGCTTGTGTGAGGCACTGGGTTTGATTCTTAGCACTGCATATAAATGAATAAATAATGGTCCATCAACAACTAAAAAAATTTTTTTTTAAAAATCCTAAAAGAAAACCTTATATCCATTAGTAACCATTTCCCTTTCCCACTGTCTTCTACCCTCCCTCCCATATTTGAGTTTTATTGCTTTGTGTGCTCTGATACAATCCTCCCTGTTGCACTCATTGGTAGAACATTCTCAGTAAATATTCATTGAATCAATTAATATCCTCATAGGTTGCTAGCCATGGATGGCAGGTTAGCTGTAACTAAAAGGGCAGCAGAATAGAATTGAAAGACTCAATTCCCATCCTGACTGATGCATACTAGCAGCATTGTTCTGGGTTAAGGGTCATGTAACCCTTCTGAGTCTATTTACACATCTGTAAAAATGTAGATAGCAACACCTCCTTCACAGGGAGGTTGGGAGAATCAGTTGAGAAGATATCATCACTGCAGTTGGCATAGCACTTGGCCCACTCTAGAAAGGTAACTAATAATATCTGTTCATCAATGGCAGAGAAACCCTTAGGTTGGTGACCAGAAGAAATATCTGCTACAATATATCTCCAACCTGCAGCAGATGTTTCCCCTTGTCATCAACCAAGGAGTTCAAAGGAAAACACCTTCCTGTGTTTCAATCTCTCCAGTTTTTATCCTCAAAAAGGATTCTAGAGTGCAACTGACAACTACTCACCTCACCTCATAACTGCTGCCTCTCCTGTTTCTGCATTCCCTCCACAAGCTGATGTTCATTTTTACTTTAGGGCTCACACTTTCTCTATTGGCAAGCACTCACCATTGGCTAAAAAGAACTGGACTTCGCCTGTAATCCCAGCACTTTGGGAGACTGAGACAGGAGAATCGCGAGTTCAAAGCCAGCCTCAGCAAGGGCAAGGTGCTAAGTAACTCAGTGAGACCCTGTCTAAATAAAACATAAAATAGGGCTGGGGATGTGGCTCAGTGGTCGAGCACCCCTGAGTTCAATCCCTGGTATCTCCCCCCCAAAAAATAACTGGACTTCCAGGATGGCTTATCAACCCTTGAAGGCTTATCAAGGCTTATCAACCCTTGAAGTTGTGAGGACAAATGACTTAATTTCTCATAAATATTTCCTATTGTTATGGTTTGGATATGAAGTATCCCCAAAAGCTCATGTGTTCTTATGGGAGGTGAAATAATCTGATTATGATAGCTATAATCTAATCATTATATTAATCCATTTGCTGGGATAATAATTTGAAACGGTTACTGTACTGCATGGTAACTATAGGCAAGTGTGGTATGGCTACAGGAGGTGTGTCACTGGGGATGTGCCCTTGGAGATCATGTCTTGTCCCCCCGCACCCAAACTCTGCTTCCTGGCCACCATTAGGTAAGTAGCTTTCCTCCACCATTTCCTTTTACCACTATGCTCCACTTTGTCTTGGGCCCAGAGAGATGGAATCAGCAGACCGTGGACTGAACCTCTGAAATCAAGATCCCAAAATAAACTTTTCCTACTCTAAGTTGTTTTTAGCAGGTATTTTGGTCACAGAAATGAAAAACTGACTAAAACACACACTGCCTTATTTAAATATTCTGATATTTAAATATTCTTATTTAAATATTCAGTTTATATACTTACCATATACACTTGATTCTTTAATATTAAAATACATAACATTACCTAATCAGAAGATGTATGATACATTTTTATGTTTTCTTCAAGAAAAAATGAGATTTTGAATCAGGGGTTTGGCACTTTTTTTTTTTTTTTTTTTTTTTTTTTTTTGGTAAAGGGCCAGAGAATAACTATTTT